>RJWM01039879.1:0-15762 GCA_004363535.1 Dasyprocta punctata
TGGCACACGTGCAAAATGGGAGAGGGAGGTTTTGTTTCTTCTGGAACTAGAAAAACAACACAAGAGTTACTTTTGGAGGGATCAATTGTTTCTCAGGCTGGTGCCCAGTTGGGCGGATGTTATGTTAGTGATAGCTAAGCCCCAGGCTGGCAGAGTCTGTCAGAAACACATGCAACTTAAATAATGCTCCCCTGAACAGCCAATGAGTCACAGATGAAACTAAAGAAAAAATTAGACAGTTTCTGCAATTAAACAATATTGCCAATACAACATACAAAAACTTATGGGATGCAATGAAATCAGTGCTGTGAGGGAAATTTATAGCAGTAAATTCCCATATCAGAAAACAAGTGTGAGCTCAAATAAACTACCTAAGGTTGAACCTCAGACTTGTAGAAGAGAAAGTGAAGTCCAAAGCTTGTACTAGGCAGAAAACTATAAAGATCAGAGCAGAAATTAATGTAATGGAGATTAAGAAAACAATACAAAGAATCGACGAATTGAAGAGTTGTTTCTTGGAAAGATTAAATTAATTTCAGAATAAATTAATTAAAGATTATATTAAAGATTAATTTTTATTAATTAAAATTAATAAACCCTTAGTTACCCTTTTTAAAGACTAATATCCATGCAATTAGGAGTGAAAAGGGTGGCTGGGCGTGGTGGCGCACCCCTTTAGTCCCAGCACTTGGGAGGCTGAGGTAGGTGGAGCATTGTGAGTTAGAGTCTTGCTTGGGCTACAATGTGAGTGAGGCCAGCCTGAACTACATAGTGGGACCCTGTCTCAAAAAAAGTAGGACTGGGAGTTTGGCTCAGTGGCTTAAATGCCTGCTGGGCAGGCGCAAGTTTGTGAGTTCAAGCCCTGGTACCGCAAAAAAAAAAAAAAAAAAAAAAGGAAAAAAAAGGAATGAAAAGGGTGAAATCACAACATCCTTCAGAAATCCAGAAGACCATCAATACCCACTTTAAGAACCTGTGTTCTAATAAGATGGAAAGCACAGGCTAAGTGGGCAGATTCCTAGATACTATACAAATGAATTACCAAAGCTGAATCAAGAAGATAAAATAATTTGAAATAAACCAATATCAGCCAGTGAAGTTGAAAATGTAATTAAAAGCCTATCAACAAATAAAAGTCCAGGCCCTAAAGGATTCCCTGCTGAATTCTACAAGAAATTTAGAGAAAATCTAATGCCACTACTTCTCAAACTCTTTGATGAAATTGAAAGGGAAGCAATACTTCCAAATTCATACCTGGAAGCAACACTACCCAGATGCCAAAACCAGAGACGGACTCAACCAAAAAAGGAAACTACAGGCCAATCTCCTTAATGAACATAGACACAAAAAATGCTCAGTAAGATACTGGCAGACAGCATGCAGCAAATCATCAAGAAGATTGTGCAGTACGACCAAGTAGGATTCATTCCGAAGATGCAGGAATGGTTCAACATATGCAAATCAAAAATGTAATACACCTTATCAATAGAGTCAAGGACAAAAACCATATGATCATCTCATTAGATGCAGAAAAAGCTCTTGACAAAGTCCAATACTCCTTAATGATAAAAAAATACCTACAGAAAATTGGAATTGATGGTCTTTATCTCAGTCTGATAAAAGGCATCTATGACAAACTAATAGCCAATATCATACTAAAAGGTCAAAACTGAAAGGTTTCACTCTAAAATAAGGAACAAGACAAGGATGTCCACTGTCACCACTCCTATTCAATATAGTTCTGGAAACATTAGCCAGAGCCATTAGACAAGAGAAAAAAAAATAAAAGGAATAAAAAGGCAAGGGGCATCACATTCCCTGACTTGAAATTATACTATAAAACTACTGCAATAAAAACTGGCAAAAAGCAGACCCAGGGATCAATGGAACAAATTAGAAGATGGAAAAACAACTCCAAATACTCAGCCATGCTATCTTTGACAAATAAGCCAAACACCTTCCCTGGAAGAAAGATAGCTTCTTTAATAAATGGCAGTGGAAAAGTTGGATTTCCACATGTTTAAGATTAAAACCAGACAGGTATCTTTCACCATGCACTAAGCTAAAATCAAAATGGATCAAATACCTAAATATTAAAACAGAAATACTACATCTTCTGAAAGATAAAATAGGTAGAACTCTTGAAAATGTTGGTGTTAGCAAAGACGTTATGAACAAAACTGCAATCACACAGGAAATTTCACAAAGATTCAACAACTGGGATCTCATCTTATTAAAAAGCTTGTGCACAGTAAAAGAAACCAGCAACAGAGTGAAGAGACAACCTACACTGGCAAAAAATTTTTTTCCAGCTGTTTCTCAGCCAAAGGACTAATCTGGAATAGATAAAGAACTCAAAAAAGTCAGGCCCCCCCAAACTTAAATACCCAATCCAAAGATGAGCATCTGAAATGAATAGACAATTCTCAGATAAAGAAATAGAAATGGAAAAGAAATACATGAAAAAATGTTCAACATCTCTGATCATTTAAACGATGCAAATTAAAACAACACTGAGATTCCATCTCACTCCTGAAAGAATGGCTGCTATCCAGAAATCAACCAATAACAAATGCTGGCAGGGATGTGTGGATAAAGAAACCCTTCTCCACTGTTGGTGGGAGCATAGACTGTGCAGCCACCGTGGAAATCAGTGTGGAGATTCTCCAAAAAACTAAAACTAGAGATTTCATTCGACCCAGTTATTCCCCTTCTTGGTATCATTCCAAAAGAATTAAAAACCTCACACCACAGCGATATGTGCACAACCATGTTTATAGTGGCACAGTTTGTAATAGCTAAATCTTGGAAATAGCCCAAATGCCTATCAATCAGTGAATGGATAAAGAAGATATGTTTTTTTTTTTTTGTATAGTGGATTCTTACTCTGCCATAAAGAAGGATAAGCTTGAGACATTTCTAGGTAAATGGGTGCACCTTGGGACCACATTCTTAAGTGAAATGAATCAAACACACATGTTTAAATATCACTTTGTTTCTCTAGTGTGAGAAACCAAAAGTGTAAATAAGGACTAAAATGTATGATAGTTATTGGGAAATGCGAATAAAATGTTCAAATGGGAAGAGGAATAAGGGAGGGGGAGGGGTAAAGGAAAGAAGGGACAAGAGGAAAAGAATAGAAGGAAAAAATGGAAACAAAGCTTTTATAAATAAGGAGAGGAGGAGGGATTGAAGGGAGGGAAGGGAAATGGAAAAAAAAATCAAGGTACATCATGTACAGGTACAAATTCTCTATGACAAATGTCATTATGTGTATATAAAATACACCAAATCACCAGGTGTGGTGGCACACACCTTTAATCCCAGCACTCAGGAGGATGAGGTAGGAGGAGCATTGTGAGTTAAAGGCCAGTTTGGGCTACAACATGAGCGCAAGGCCGGCCTGAGCTATACAGTGCAACCCTGTCTCAAAAAACTAGGGCTGGGAGTTTGGCTCAGTGGCTTAAGTGCCTCCCTGGCAGGTGCCAGTTTGTGAGTTTGATCCCTGGTGCCACACACAAATAATAAATAAATAAATAAATAAATAAATAAAATGCACCAATAAAATTTAAAAATGCAAAAAGAAATATTTGTGGAGATATTGCTGGAATATTTTGGTGAGTTTTGAGCAAAGAGTCAAAATGTTGAAAATCAGTAAACAGTTCTGGAGAATCTCAGAGTTACACTTGTCCTACAGAACATATTTAGGGCCAATTGTCCAGTTGTCTTCTAACCATGACAGGTTGGGGGAAACAGACAATTCTCAGGGGGACCTGGCTGGACTAGAGCGACTGTCTGGGCTAACAAGGTGAGTTTGGGACTCAGAGGAACTTGGTTCTCTTCCACCGTTCTGCCCATTGCCAACAGGATCATGTTGGTCAAATTTCTTCACTTTTAAAGGCCGTTTCTTCATGGGCATTAACCGGAGGATTAACAGATAGTGTGTGTGGTGCTCAGTGCATGAGCCTGGTACAATTAGTGCTCAGTTAGTGACAGTTAATGATAATTATTATCTTTCCTTTATAGATACAGGAAGAAGGGAGTGTGGAATTTAAAATGGGCTGACAGAAGACCAAGGATGCAAAAGATTTCTTCTTTGGTGCTATTACAATCTTTTATATTTTTCACTTGCTCCCCCGATTTGATAGCTGAAGATATCTGATATGCCATTACTGAAATTGCCAGCTGCCTTAATTTTCCACTTCTGATATGCAAATTACAGCAAACCTAGTGGTTTAAAGCAGCCGGAGTGTATTGTCTGTTAACTTTTGTATGCTGGAAGTTTGATAGATCTCAGTGTGCTAAAATCAAGCTGTTGGCAGGGCCATGTAACTCTGGGGGTTTCTAGGGAAAAACCTATTTTCTTGCCTAATTCAACTTCTCAAGGCTGCTCACATTTCTTTGTGTGTGTTCCCTTCCTTGATTGTCATAGCCAAATACGAAGCCCATGTCTTGCTCACATTGTATCTGTGGACAAATAGAACTCATGGAATTGAAATCACCTAGATAATCCAAAATTATCACTTCATTTCAAGGTCATGAACCTTAATCACATCCACACATATGCAAAGTCCCTTTGCTATGTAACACTGCATATATCCGCACCTGTATATTAATCAAAAAATGAGAACAGTACCAAGCATGCATAATTAATTGATGTTTTATTCAACAATTCTTATGAGGGAATTTTCAAATAAGAATAATCTAGTTGTTTTCTGCTTAAATAATCAAATCATCAAAAGACTGAAAATATCCACCTTATGTAATGTTTGAAAGACAAATTCAAAACTATGCAAAACTCAAATATGAATTTTCTGGTTTTGTGTCTGCCTTCCTCAGGATCCTGTTGTGCACAATCCCATCCAGGTACAGGCAGAGGTCACTGGGTCATCTCAGCACATATGGTCCTCTTCACAATGCTTGTGCTGATCTACAAACTGAAAGGAGCAGTGAGCGGACTATGCCCACTGGCACTGGACACGAGCATGGTGGTTGCCTGCAGCTGTAGAGTACAATTCCCCAGCTGACAGAACTGGAGGAGACTTGGTCACAGTCTCTGAGGTCAGAGGAATACTTACTTTAACTCTGGGAAGACAGGGTTGCCTTTCTCTCTTCAGCTTCTTTTGGGAGTCCCGGAAACTGGATCCATGACAAATCATAGAAGAAAAAGAGAAGGGAGGTAGTGCTCATGAGAAGGGATATGGATGAGAAAACTCATTAAATAATCCCACATCTTAGGGAAAAAAGTCATCTAAAACATGTACTTTTCTTTTGTGCCATTCTTTTACTATACTAAAAGTCAAAAAAGCATTATTTTCAACTCTTTCCTCCAGTCTGTACTTTAAGTAGTTTTTCCAAGAATGATGTGTTTGAAAATCATATTTCCGGGCCCAAACTGCTCGGGCACTGACCAGGATGCAAATGAACTGCCTTTTGGGGTCCTGACCTGTTGGGAGCCGTTGAAGCTGGAAATTGAATTAGGGCTTGATCTAGACAAGATCATTCCAAGAACAAAGAGAGCCTAGGGCAAGTCACATGAGGATGCTACTTCAGCCTAAAGAACGCCTTGCCCCAAGGCTCTGAGCGGTGGGTTGCAAGGACAACAGGGTGTCATATGACATTAGGTTGCTAAAAGGTATAAATAAACGCCCCTACATTGAGGGGCCAGTTCCTTTCTTCCCATCAGGAGGATAAGGGCTCCACCTGACTCCAGCTTTGTCTCTGTCTTTATTTTCTCATCCTCTCGCGGTCCTTCACCCCAAGAACCTTAGGAGCCGCATGGGTTACAGCACTGACCTCAGCACCCTGGAGGAGAATGAGAGGGGCCCCTTGTGGGGCCTGGCCCGCAGGGCCCGAACCGCTCAGGCACCGACCAGGATGCAAATGAACTGCCTTCCGGAGTCCTGACCTTGGGACCCTGGAGGAGAACAAGAAGGGCCCCTTACGGGGCCGGGCCCAAGAGGCACAGACATGGACCAGGATGCAAATGAACTGCCTTCCAGGGTCCTGACCTCGGGACCCTGGAGGAGAATGAGAAGGGCCCCTTGTGGGGCCCAGCCCACAGGGCCCGAACCACTCAGGCACCGACCAGGACGCAAATGAACTGCCCTCCAGGGTCCTGACCTCAGGACCCTGGAGGAGAATGAGAAGGGCCCCTTGCAGGGCCTGGCCCGCTGGGCCCAAGGGGCACCGGCACGCGGGCTTGGAATCAGGGACAAACACCACCAGCACCACCACCACCAGCACCACCCCTGGTCAGCAACCTGCTGTTTTGGAGGTCTGGCTAAATTGATAGCAACCAAGGAACATCAACCAACTTTTTACTGGTATTGTTTCCTAGATTTTGCAGGCCTCTGGGCAGCAACCTGAGCATCTCTTTGGAAGGTGACAGCAGGCAATGTAGCAAGTATGGGGGATTCTCTTCTGTCTTGTCTTCGAGGCCCAATATGGTTCTCTCTCTTTTGCTCTACTCTGATCATTGTTATTATTAGTAATAAAATAAAAAAAATCATATTTCCTCCCACACCTCATGCACCAATGAACCTTTACATGTGGCATGGTTGGCTAGAGATGATTTGAAGTTTATAGTTAAAGAATTCACTGAAGGTTCTTAGTAAATTAAGTGAGGTCAAGTAAAACTCCCATGTCAGAACCCTTAGGTCAGGCTGGGTGTGGAGGTGCATACTTGTAATCCCAGAACTCAGGAGACTGACACAGGAAGTTCGTTGCAAGTTTGAGACCAGCCTGGGCTACAAAGTGAGCTCAAGTCCAGCCTGAATTGCATAGCAAGACCCTGTCTCAAAAAACAACAACAACTGTAGGCCTGGGACTCACCTGGGCTTGCCTGGCACTCCAGAGGTTCTGAACTCCTTACAGCCAAACTCAGGGTCCGGGTGGTGCCACACACCAGGGTACACTCCGCCTAGCTGCCTGGGTCCTGAAGGTCTCAGCCCCCACCCAGCAAGGTGGAGGCTCCAGCAGCACATTCCAAGAATGTGCCCTCACTAGCTGCACAGAAGATCCAGCTCTACCTGGTCCCACGACTCAGCGCGACCCACCAAGGGAACACCTGACCAGCCTTGCAGGACACAGAGGTACTGAGCCCAGCCCAACCCAGGACCCCAGAGCTGCTCAGCAGGGACTGACCAGCACAGCTGCAAGGCCTTGGAGAGCTTGGGCTCTGCCCATCAGAGCGCAGGGTGTGAGCTCCATTGTTCACGAGTACAGTCAGTGTAGTGGGTCCTAGAGGTTGTGTGCCCACCCAGCCAGGAGCAAGGCCCCAGCACTGGAGGACTGGGACTCACCTGGGTTTGCCTGGCACTCAGGAGGCTCTGAACTCCTTGCAGCCAAACTCAGGGTCCAGGTGGCACCACACTGCGGGGTAGGCTACACCTAACCACCTGGGCCCCAGAGGTCTTGGCCCCCATCCAGTAAGATGGAGGCTTCAGCAGCACACTCCAGGAGTGTGCCCTCACTAGCTGCACAGAGGATCCAGCTCTACCCAGTCCCGTGACTCAGTGCAACCCAAGAGGGGAATGCCGATCAGCCTTGCAGGAAACAGAGCCACATAGATCCCAGAAGAAAATGACAAAACGAGAGAGCAAGAGGCAGTCTCAGTCCCCCAGCCCACTGAGAACAAACCCAAGAGACACCAAAATGGAAGACACTGGGAGTCACACAACTGAACTTTCTGAAATGATAGCAAATGCAGCAAAGAAACAGCTCGATGAAGCCATACAGAAACTCAAATCAGAAATAATCTCTCAGCTAAAATATGAAATGACAATCATTAGGAAAGAAATGTGTGTATCTAAAGAAGAGCAAGACAAAAAATAGAAGAACATAAGAAAATGGTGGAAACTTTGAGTGAACAATATAAGACACCAATAGAATGCATGAAACAGATTCAAAGGGAAATTCAGGAAATGAAAAATTCATGGAAAGTTTGAAAAACCACTTGAATGAAGCTGAAGATAGAATCTCAGCCTTTGAAAACAACATGGGAGCTTATGACCATGAAAGAAAAGATCTCTTAAAAATAGTCAGGAACCAAGAAATAACAATTCAACAGCTGCAAGATGATGCCAAGAGAAATAACATAAGATTAATAGGCATGAAAGAAAAAGCAGGGGTCAATACTAAGACCTGCGAAGACTATTCTCAGAAATAATAGCAGAAAACTTCCCAAACATGGGAAGAGAATCTAATATACAGATAAGTGAGGCATACAGAACCCCAATTAACCATAACCAAAATAAGTCTTCACCCAGACATATAATAATTAGGGTATCAGAAATACAGCACAAGAACAAAATACTAAAAGCTGTCAGAGAAAAGAAACAGATCACCTATGAAGGAAAGCCTATCAGAATCACAGCAGACTTCTCAACACAAACCTTTAAGTCAAGAAGAGCTTGGAGTGAAGTATTTCAAATCCTGAAAGAAAATAGCTTTCAACCCAGATTGATGTACCCTGCAAAACTATCCATAAAAATCAATGGAGAAATAAGATACTTGCATGACAAAGAACAAGTGAAGAAATTTATGGCCACCAAACCAACACTACAAAGAGTACTGAAAGACACTCTAGAAAGAGACAAAGATAGTTACAGTACTAAAAACAACAAAAGGAAACCACTAAGCAGGGCAAATAATTAAAACAGAAAATGTAGAAAACCAACAACAGAAAGATATCATGACAGGGGTGAGCCAGTACATATCAGTTATATCAATCAATGTAAATGGTCTCAACTCACCAATAAAAAGAAACAGACTAGCAGAGTGGGTTAAGAAACAAAACCCAACAATATGCTGTGTACAAAAAACACATTTCATACAAAAGGAAATTCACAGACTAAAAATCAAAGGCTGGAAAACAATACTCCATGCAACAGGAACCCAGAAAAAAGCAGGGGTAGCTATTAGGTTTGCAGACAATGTGAATTTCAAACTGAAAATGATCAAAAGAGACAAAGAAGGTCACTACATACTTGTTAGGGGAAAACTTCAAGAGGAAGAGATTACAATCATAAATATATATGCACTAAATATGGGAGCACCCAACTATGTAAGATAATTCCTAACAGGCATGAAAAAGCAAAAAAACAGTAACACAGTTATAACAGGGGACCTTAACACCCCACTGTCACAGAGAGACAGATCAACCAAACAAAAAAATCAGCAAAGGAATAACAGAACTGAATCAAACTTGTGAACAAATGGACCTAGTAGATGTGTAGCGAGTATTCCACCTGTCAACATCAGAATACACATTCTTGTCAGCTGCACATGGGTCATTCTCTAAAATAGATCATGTACTGGTCCACAAAACATGCTTAAGTAAATGAAAAGGAACTGAAATAATTCCATGCATATTATCTGACCATAGTGCAATAAAATTGGAAATGAATGACAAAAAAACCTACAATAGCCACATAAACACATGGAAATTCAATAATACTCTCCTAAATAACCAATGGGTCACAGAAGAAGTTAAAGAAGAAATTAAACAATATCTACCATTGAATGAAAATGCAAATGCAAATTACTCTAACCTGTGGGACATGATGAAAGCAGTCCTCAAAGGGAAATTTATAACACTAACCTCCCACATCAGCAAAATGGAAAGAACACACATAAACAACCTAATGCTGCACCTCAAACTTCTAGAAGAAGAAGAGCAAGTCAAGTCTAAAGCCCAAAGAAGGGAGGAAATTATCAAGATTAGAGCAGAAATTGATGCAATTGAAACTAAGAAAACAATACAAAGAATTAATGAATCAAAGAGTTGGTTCTTTGATAAAGTAAATAAAATTGATAAACCCCTAGCCAACCTCATCAAAAAGAGGAAAGAGAAAACTCAGATTCATACAATAAGAGATGAAAAGGGTGAAATCACTACAGATCCGGTGGAAATACAGAAGATCGTCAACACCCACTTTGAAAAGCTTTACTCACATAGATTCGATAACACAGAAGAAATGGACAGATTCCTAGAAACCTATGAATTACCAAAGCTGAATCAAGAAGATGTAAAACTGCTGAATAACCCAATTTCAGCTAACGAAATTGAAAATGTAATCAGGACCCTACCAACAAAGAAAAGCCGGGCCCTGATGGATTCACTGCTGAACTCTACAAGAAATTTAGGGAAGACTTAATGCCAACACTCCTCAAACTGTTCAATGAAATTGAAAGGGAAGCATGTCTCCCTAACTCATTCCTGGAAACAAGTATTACCCTAACACCAAAACCAGAGAAAGACCCAACCAAAAAAAGAAAATTACAGGCCAATCTCCCTAATGAATATAGACGCAAAAATCCTCAATAAAATACTGGCAAATAGAATACAGAAAGTTATCAGAAAGATTATACACCATGATCAAGTGGGATTCATCCCAGGAATGCAGGGATGGTTCAACATACGGAAATCAATACATGTAATACACTATATCAACAGGGCCAAGGACAAGAACCACATGATCATCTCATAGATGCAGAAAAAGCTTTTGACAAAATCCAACACCCATTCATGATAAAAACCCTATAGAAAATCAGAATAGATGGTCTCTACCTCAACCTGATAAAAGTCATATATCGTAAACCAACAGCCAACATCTTACTAAATGGACAAAAACTGAAAACTTTCAACCTAAAATCAGGAACATCATCACCACTCCTATTCTATATAGTTCTGGAAATACTAGCCAGAGCAATTAGACAAGAGAAATAAATAAAGGGAATAAGGATAGGAAAGGAAGAAGTTAGATTATCATTATTTGCAGATGATATGATACTCTACGTTGAAGACCCCCAAAAATCCTTTAGAAGACTTTGAGAAGTAATAACCAAATTCATTAATATTGCTGGATACAAAGTGAACACTCAAAAATCAATAGCATTCCTGTACAGAAACAACAAAGTCAGTGATAGAGAAATAAGGGAAACCACACCCTTCAGTATAACATCCAAAAAAATGAAATACTTAGGAATCAATCTAACAAAGGAAGTAAAAGATCTATACAGTGAAAATTACATTACTCTGAAGAAGGAAATCGAAGATGATTTCGGAAAATGGAAAGATATTCCCTGTTCATGGATAGGAAGAACAAGCATCATGAAAATGTCCGTTCTTCCAAAATTGTTATACAGATTTAATGCAATCCCAATCAAAATACCACTTGCCTACCTCACAGAGCTAGAGAAAGCATTCCTGAAATTCATCTGGAAGCAGAAAAGACCTAGAATAGCAAAGGCAATTCTGGGCAACAAAAGGAAGGTAGGAGGCATCAAAATCCCTGACTTGAAACTATACTACAAAGCTACTATGATAAAATCAGCATGGTACTGGAATCAAAACAGACCTGAAGATCAATGGACTAGATTAGAAGGTACAGCCACAACTACAAACACACTTAGCCACCTCATCTTTGACAAAGGGGCCAAACATGTACATTGGAAGAAAGATAGCCTCTTTAATGAGTGGTGCTGGAAAAACTGGCTTTCTATATGCCGTAAACTAAACTAGATCCATGTCTATCACCTTGCACTAAAATAAAGTCAAAATGAATCAAAGATCTGAATGGTAAAACAGAGACACTAAACTTACTAGAAGACAGAGTAGGTAAAAATCTCGATGTCATAGGAGTAGGCAGAGAGTTCATGAACAAAAATCAAATTGCACGGGAAACACTTCCCAGAATCAACAACTGGGATCTCATCTTACTAAAAAGTCTTTGCATGTCAAAGGAAATCTCCAGCATAGTGAAAAGAAAACCCACAAACTGAGAAAATATCTTAGCCAATTGTCCATCAGACAAAGGACTTCTATCTAAAACATATAAAGAATTAAAAGAAATCAGGCCCCTAAAATTCAAGGACCCAATCAAAAAATGGGCATCTGAGATGAATACACACTTCTCAGAGAAAGAAATACAAATGGCAAATGAATATATGAAAAAATGTTCAACATCAATGGTCATTCGGGAAATGCAAATTAAAACAACACTGAGATTCTATCTCACTCCGGAAAGAATGGCCAAGATTAAAAAATCAAGCAACAACAAATGCTGGAGGGGCTGTGGGGAAAAAGGAACTCTTCTCCACTGTTGGTGGGAGTGTAGTCTGGTGCAACCACTGGGGAAATCAGTGTGGAGATTCCTCAAGAAGCTAGGATTCAACCCAGCTATCCCACTTCTGGGCATTTTCCCAGAAGAATTGAAAACAACATACCACAGTGATATTTGTGCACCCATGTTTATAGCAACCCAATTTGTAATAGCCAGATCTTGGAAACAACCCAAGTGCCCATCAAAGAATGGATATGAAAGATGTGGTATTTTTATACAATGGAGTACTACTCAGCTATCAAGAAATATTGCTTTGAGACTTTTGTAAGTAAACAGTCACAACTTGAGACCATACTCATAAGTGAGATAAATCAAACCCACATGTGTAAATACTGTATTGTCTCCCTAGTGTAAGAAACTGAAAAAGTATATATGATCCAAAATCTACAATAAATACTATGTAAGGGTAAAAAATTGCTTGAAGAGCAAAAGTAATTGGGAAGGGAAAAGGGGGAAAGAGGGAAGGGAAAAGGAAAAGATATAAATCTGTATATATGTATATGTAAGATAACTAAAACAAACATACTGCTGAATGTATTAGTTATTGAGAAAGAATGGTTAATACTCATATGATTAGATCAATTTTACATGTCTATATCTGTTAATGTAAACAACCATTTCGAAGATAATGAGACACAATATTGCAACCATTGTCAAGTTTCTATCATCCTGTTTTGTAAACCTTTAATGTTACTGTTGTGTATTTACTCTAGTCGTTCGTTTGTCTCTTTTGCTTTTTGTCTTTCTTATGTGTCTTTTTTTTCTCTTAAATAAAAAAACAGAAAACAAAAACAAAACAAACAAACAAACAAAAAATCACTTAGGTCAGGCCACAGTTGAGAAATAAGTGTTATTATTCCTCACTCACCTCACCCACCTTTTGTCACCAGTGCAAGTCAGATCTATGCCTTTAGCCTGATGTGGGGCTCTTAAGGGTGGCTGTCATTTGGATTAATAGCTACTAGCAGTAGATAAACAGAACTGTCTTCTGTTGACATCTAAAGAGCTAAACCTGGGCTCACGTGAGACAGGTATTTTCTAGTAACACACACGTCTTTGGGACCCCTCCATGCCAGTCCCCAGATCCAGGGTGCGTCTGTGGCAGCAAAGCACATGTTTGGCAAGGCACAGCTTCAGGGGATGCAGGCACAACAGCAGTGAAGTCATCACTGAGTGAGGACAGAGACCAGCCAGCTGGTGCCTGCTTCTTCCTAGCTGGGTTTTCTGTCCTAAGCCTATCATGGCAAGAAGTGAGGCTTGTCCCAGCCAACCAGGGTAGTAAAATGAACTCATGCAGGAAGACTTGCTGTTTCATCATTTCAATCTGCAATTGTCCCAGGAGGCCTCTTGGACTGGGATGTTTGACTTTGCCACCTTTCAAATCACTTCCCCACTTTGGAGCCCTAACCTCTCCACTATGGGCAGAGCAGTAGGGCAGGTGTGGACCAAGTGGACTTTAATGTGGGTGAGGTCTATGCACAGAGCTCAGTATTACTCACTTAAATGCTGTGACACTGGACTTAGGGCTGGGAAAATTGGGAGGGGAAGTGGAAAGGAGGAAAAATATATAAAGAAACTCACTCAAAAAAATAGAGGCATAGCCCTGAGTGTATGCCTTTGACTTCAAATAAGGTCTATTTATGCATGACATATATTGACAGTTTAAGTCCCAGTGTCATCAGTTCAACCACTCATTCATTCAGCAAGTATTTCTTGAGCACCACCTGAGGATCAGACCACACTAACTCCTAGGGAATGGAAGAGATGGGAGTTACTGAGAAGCGTATACTCCGGTGAGGGGGGGCAAAAGGAGCATACATGTATCAGTATCAGGATGAAGTGAAACAGGCAGAAAGGGCTGTCATTGAGCTAACATCCGATGCCAAGAAGGAATCCATTAACTGAAGTCCAGAAAGGGGGAAGAGTAAAGGACAAAGAAAAGACCTTGGCCTACAAGAAAGTCAAGTGATCTGAGCACCAAAAGAGGGCCAGCGGGTGAGACTTTTCCTGCTGAGATGGTTTTGTTGTGTTTTTAACTTGTGGTAAAATATACATAAATATAATTTACCATACTAATTATTTTTCAGTGCCTTTAAGAACATTACCACCAACTGCTATCTGTCTCCAGAACTTTTGCATCATCTCAAATACAAACTACTCATGAAACAATAACTCTATTTCCTCCATCCCCTCACCGTTCTACTTCCTGTCTCTATGAATCTGGCTACACTGCAATCCTGCATGTTGTACTTTTGTGTCTGACTTATTTCATTTGGTGTAGAATTTTCAAGGTTGACCCATGATACAGAATCATCCCTTTTTTTTATTTTTTATTTTTTTATTTTTTTAATTTGAGCGAAGAAAAACAAAACAAACAAAAACTCCAACAACAACAACAAAAAAACCCGACATATATAGTAAAAACAACAAGCAAAAGAGACAAGCAAACAACTAGAGTAAATATACAACATAGCAGGTTTACAAAACCGGAAGATAGAAGCTTGACAGTGGTTGCAATATTGCGCATCGTTATCTTTAAAATGGTTTCTTACATTAACAGATATATTGTCTCCCTAGTGTAAGAAATGGAAAAGTATATATGATTCAAAACCTACAATAAATACTATGGAAGGGTAAAAAACAGCTCAAAGAGCAAAGATAATCGAGAAGGGAATGGGCAGAAAGAGAAAAGGGAAGAGGAAAAGATATAAACCTGTATATATGTATATGTAAGATAACTAAAAAGAACACTGCTGAATGTATTCGTTATTGAGAAAGAACAATTAATACTCATATGATTAGATCAATCTTGCAGAATCATCCCTTTTTAAGGCTAATATTCCATCACATGTATGCAGGTCCATTTATCTGTTCATCCTCTTACAGGCATTCATTGTTTCTACCTTTAGGTCACTGAGAGTTATGCTGCTTTGAACATTCCTGCTGGGAGGGTTCTCAGTGGTCAGCATCAATAGTCTCATGTCCTCCTTGTAATGAACGTGTCTGTGACTAAAGCATCTGTGACTCATGTTTTTAATTTTTTTTTAAGTGATAAAGTGACTTAAAAGATTGGCTATGTTCCCCAGCCCTGATTTATACTCTTATGTAGTAATTTTAGTGTTTTGGGGGTGAGTGGTTTGAGACAGTGTCTCACTATTTCACGTTGCCCTGGAACCCACTTTGTAGCCCAGGCTGGCCTGAAACTCCCAGGAATCCTCTTGCTGCATCCTCCTGAGTACCGGGATTACAAGCGTGTGCCACCACACCCAGTTTATTTTACTTATTTTATTTGTTGACTGTGTCAATATACATTTCTACATATTTATTGATTGTTATTATAAAGCCATTTATGGAGTTCAGGGGTTGCATTTTGAAATCACTGTAATTTTTTATTGCGGTGTCTAACATAAAATATATAATGAAAATTAAGTATTTTTTTAAAATTGCATAATTCAAAAAATGCCCAGAGATGACTTGACCCTTAAACTTCCCTCTGGAGCACATCGCCCAGGCCCAGCTAAAAAATTCTAGAGTCAGCCGATGGCTCTTATTCTGATGGGACAGGATGAAAGAAAAAGAAAAAGGAAGGCTCCTGGACAGGTGGTATATCTGTGTCCACAAAACTGTGACTGCA
>RJWM01039880.1:0-15817 GCA_004363535.1 Dasyprocta punctata
TCTTTCAGTACTCTCTGTAGTGTTGGTTTGGTGGCCATAAATTTCTTCAGTTCTTCTTTGTCATGAAAGTATCTTATTTCTCCATCAATTTTTAAGGATAGTTTTGCAGGGTACATCAATCTGGGTTGAAAGTTATTTTCTTTCAGGATTTGAAATACTTCACTCCAAGCTCTTCTTGACTTGAAGGTTTGTGTTGAGATGTCTGCCGTGATTCTGATAGGCTTTCCTTCATATGTGATCTGTTTCTTTTCTCTGACAGCTTTTAGTAATTTGTTCTTGTGCTGTATATCTGATACCCTTATTATTATATGTCTGTGTGAGGATTTATTTTGGTTGTGGTTAATTGGGGTTTTGTATGCCTCAGTTACCGGTATTTCAGATTCTCTTCCCATGTTTGGAAAGTTTTCTGCTATTATTTCTGTGAATAGTCTTCGCAGGTCATTGGTATTGACTCTTGCTTTTTCATTTTTGCCTATTAATCTTATGTTGTTTCTCTTGGCATCATCTTGCAGGTGTTGAATTGTTGTTTCTTGGTTCCTTACTATTTTTAGGAGATCTTTTCTTTCATGGCCATGGTCTCCCATGCTGTCTTCAAGATCTGAGATTCTATCTTCAGCTTCATTTAAGCAGTTTTTCAAACTTTCCATGGAGTTTTTCATTTCTTGCGTTTCCCTTTGCATCTGTTTCATGCATTCTGTTTGTGTCTTATATTGTTCATTCAAGGTTTCGATCGTTTTCTTAAGTTGTTCTATGTTTTTATCTTGCTCTTCTTTAGATACACACAACATTTCTTTAATAATGATTCTCATTTCATTTTTTAGCTGAGAGAATATTTCTGATTTGAATTTCTCTATAGCTTCGTCAAGTTGTTTCTTTATTGCATTTTCTATCATTTCGGAAAGTCCATTTGTGTGACTCCCACTGTCTTCTGTTTCAGTATCTCTTGGGTTTGTTCTTTGTGGGCTGGGGGACTGAGACTGCCTCTTGGTCTTTCGTTTTGTCATTTTCTTCTGGAATCTATGTAGCTCTGTGTCCTGTGTGGCTGGCTGGCCTTCCCCTGAGGTTCGCGCTGACTCTTGCGGTGTGCAGGATCGCAGGACCCAGTAGGCTGGGTCCCGTGCACAGCAAGGAAGGGTGGCCTCCTGGGGCGTGCAGGTGGAGCCTCTTCCTTTACTGGGTGGGGGCCAAGGCCTCCTGGACCCAGGGAGCTATGCTGGGCACTGTGTGTGATGCGGACTCGACCCTGGTTCTGTCCGCAAGCTCGGCCCAACAGCTATGCCTGTAGGGCAGGCCCGGGCAGGTCCCAGGCCTACAGTGCCGGGAGCAACCCTGCTGGGCGGTGTAGTCTGCACAGGAGCTGTGGGATGGCACACGCTCCAGCAGAGCCGCGCGATTGAAGACTGGAGCTGCTGTGCACTCTGCACTCTCTGTTATTCTTAAGAGATCTTTGGTTTCATGATCACTAGCTGCAATCCTGTCTTCAAGGTCTGAGCGTCTATCTTCAATTGCATTTATGCAGTTTTGGCAACTTTCAGTTAAATTTTTTATTTTCTGGTTATCTCCTTGAATCTGTTCCATGTATTCTAATTGTTTCCTGTATTTTTCATTCAAGGTTTCTATTATTTTTATATGTCCCTCTATTTGATTTTTCTATGTCTTCTTTGGATATACTCACCAATTCCTCCATTATGTTTATCATTTCTGTTTTTACCTGAAATATTATTTCTGATCTAATTTTCTTTGCAGCTTCCTAGAGTTGTTTCTTTACTTCCATTGCTATCATTTCTGAAATTTCAAGGTTTGTTATTTCTATATTCATCCATGTCTATGTCTCCTGTAATAGATCCTGGATGTCCTGAAAGTTTGAGACTGCATTCTATTCTTTCATTTTGGCATTTTCTTGTGTTCCTGTGATTCAGTCAGATGCCAAATCCTAGTTGTTTCTTGCACTGGCAGCCTATCTGGAAGTGTGCCTCACAGAGGGTAGCTAATGACTGTGGGTCTCTTGGTGCAGCCTCCCATTCCCTGTGGGCTTCAGAGACTGTTCCCAGGTGTGGAAGGGTCACTGAGGGTGGACTCCTAGTCCCTGTATGCCTCACCAAGGGTTTCCAGGTGACTGTGGATTGCTGGATGTGGGCTTCCAGTCCCCATGGGCCTCAGAGAGAGTTTTCAGGGTGGGTGGATCACTGGATGCAGACTCTCAAACCCTGCAGGCCTCAGGGAGAGTTTCTGGGTGACTGTAGGCCACTGGGTGCAGCTTCCCAGCCCCCAGTTGCCTAACCTACAGTTCCTAGGTGTGGGAAAGTCACTGGGCACAACTTCCCAAACTCTGTGGGCCTTACTGTGTGCTCCTGGCTCACCACTTATCTCTGGGTCCAGAGTCTCAGTCCTGTGGGACTCAGAGATGGTTCCTGAATGACTGCAGGTAGCTGGGTGCAGACTCCCAAACCTTGAGGGCCTCAGGTAGGGTTTCTGGATGACTGTGGGTCACTGTGTGCAGCTTCCCAGTTCCCAGAAGCCTCACCTACAGTTCCTGGGTGTGGGTGGATCACTGGGTGCAGCTGTCCAGTCCCTGCAGACCTCATTGTGTGTTCCCAGATGACCGTAGTTTGCTGGGTGCAGGATCCTGTTCCCTGCAGGCCTCAGAGTTAGTTCACAGGTGTTGGTGGGTTGTGGGGCTAATGCAGTGGGACTCAGAGTGGGTTCTTGGATGACTGTGTGTCAGCGGGTGCAGCTTCCCAGTCCCCAGGAGTTTCACCTACAGTTCTTGGGTGAGGTTGGATCACTGGGTGCAGCTTCTCAGGCCCTGCATGTCTCACTGTGGCTTCCCAGATGACCATGGGTTGCTGGGTACAGAATCTCATCTTACTTATTGAAAGGATTTTCAATGTATCTGAATCTGTAAATATGCATTTAGAAACACAGTCACAATACTTATATTTACATAATTTGAGAATTATTAAAATACCAACTTATATTAAAAACAGAAATCTGAATAACAGTAAGTAGCATTTACTGAGTGCTTACATTTATCAGCAAATGTTCTTTTGTGTAAATTAAATTTGTGTCACCAGAACTCTTCCAACTTGATCATACATATTCTTCAAATGTGGGAAGAATCAAACTTCACAATTTCCAGTAACATAAATGATGTGACAAGTGATTTTCAACATATATTCCAATGCACTTATAATTTGTAATACATATTTTCTGTTAACATTATAATTTTGAAGCTCTGTATGGCCTTCTGTAAAGGCTTCTCCTTAGAATCATGTGCTATTCAGAATTTGAGCCCAAATACTCACTTTTTAAAGTGAGATTTACTTACTTATCTTTATTTTTGGTGTAACTCTACATCATTGAATATCAAAAGTGAAGGTATTTAAATGCTTCAATGTTTTGCTAGATATAAAAGTCATTATCCAAGTATTTTGATTATTTCCCAAATAGAATATTTTTGAAATGTTAGGAGAATGCATGATGACAATTCTTTTGTTCTGCCTTTATTTGTATGAAACTAGAATATGTCTTCCGATAAGGCAGTTGTAAAATTTTATGAACATAGGAATTATTAAAGCAGTGGTGATATAGCTACTCCAGTCACTACAATTTTGTGTAAATCACATTTTTTGTCTTCATAGTCCTTTGGGATATTCACACACACTTTACAAATGCGGGAAATATCAAACTCAACTATTCTCATTTTTTAGAAGTGGAGTGCTATACTAATCCTCAACAAAGGGAACTTGGAAAATGTCCTCACTGTATATGAATCGAGCTTCATTTTAGCTCTTGTTTCAGCAATTCATAATGAAAAACAGGTATATCTTTTATCTTAAAATATATTGAGTATTATAAAAAACATCAATTCTTTATGTGTAGTATGTCATTAAAAGCACTGATATATCATTTAAAAATTTATGATAGAATGCAACATTTAAATGAAGCAAGATAGAGAAATAATTCAAGTAAATTCTTACTATTTTATGGAAAGTATTGAGTCAAAAATAATTTTATAGTTTTAAATTGTAGAAAATATTGGATTTGAATCTAATCAGTGAAAGAGAATTGTCTTGTTATCTGTCTTGTTGTCTTGCTATCCAATTGCTTGATGGCACTCACAGATATAGTCTTTACCTCATATAGTTCCAGGTTTACTTCTAGTCTTTCTTCTCCTATGTGTTTCCCCCACAACTTTAACAATTGTGTCACACTTCAAATTTTCTAATTAAATATGTGACCTGAATTGCCTCCTAAGACAATAATAGAAAAACATAATTACCTGGATAATTTCTTCTGATTAAATACAAAGGACAATCAACTGAATGGTGTATAATTTTCATTCTGAGAAGTTGTGTTAATCTCTTTACTATTATTTTTATCATCATCAGTCATTTAAGTGCTCGACAGGAAACGGAATTCATTTAAATATGCATTGGGCTCCAGTTTCTTGCTTTCTTAATTTCATGAAAATTTAATAGCTGTCATACTTTCTCATTGCTCTTGTGATACTATAAGTATGTTTAATTTCTAAAGGAGCAATATTCTGTAGTACAATTCAAGACATTGTCATTTTTTTGCTTCAATTTCTGAAAATAAAATAAATTTAATTTTATTGTGGAACATGGTAAGCAAACTCATGCATTCACCTGCAATTAAGGAATAGAGTAATTCTGTACATATCCTTGAGGACAAATCATTTATCTCTTACTTAAACTAATAAATATTAGAATCAAGAAATTGTTCCTTAGATTAAATTTAACATCTTTTATTTTTATTAGTTTGAAACAAATTGTTGATAATATTCCTCTTAAAGCAAAATTACTCTAAGTAAAATATACAAATAAAATTAAAATGCTGTTGCATAGTGTGTTGTAGCATAAAATTGAAAATGAAATAATCTCAGTAACTTCAGGAAAATGTTTTTATAAAGAAAATAAAACAAAACAGAACAAGCAGATCAGAAGATAACAATTCACGTAACACAGGATTTCAAAACAAGACAACACGAAATCAACAGTGGCTACCATAATATCTCTTGTTTTCTTCAAAATAGTTGTCCGTACCTTCACACATAATAAATTAAAACAAAACAAAACAGCATAAAACCAATCAAAACAAAAGGATGAGGGCCTTCTGGGCCTTCAAAACCAGACAACAAGAAATCAATAATAGCTACCACAATATCTCTTATTTTCTTCAGAATAGGTGCCCATATCTTCACACATATTGAAATCAAATCTTAGAAAACAGACTAAAACCAATAAAAACAAAGAATAAAAGCATTATTTGGCTTCAAAACAAGATGAAAGGAAGTCAGTAATGGGTATCATAATGTATCTTTTTCTTCATTGTAGCTGCTCTTGCCATCACACATAATAAAATCAATTCTTATAAGCTCTTTAGAAGAAGTTCTAGACATATATAGGCCTATACATGTTCCTCTATCCTTTCTGTATTAGAGGGAAAAACGAAACAAAACAAAACAAAAGACAAGAAAAGTAAGAAATAAGACTCAAATAAATAACAATAACAAAGAGCTTAAAACAGTAACAAAATAGGCTTTCAAAACAAGGTGGTAGGAACATAACAAAGTTTGTTGTATTGCATAGTTATCTTCAAAAGTGTTACACAAATTACCAGATAGACCTGCAAAATTGATCAAATCCTATGCATGTTAACTCTTTTTGCTCCAAGAACTAATAGAATTAGTAGTACAATCATCTTAGTAATCTTAAGTGTATATATACAAATTTATATCTTTTTTCTTTTCCCTTCCTTCTTTTCTCATTTTTCCTATCTCAGTTATTTTTTCCTCTTTGGGCAGGTTCTTACCCTATCAAAATATTTATTGGAGGTTTTGTTTCTTATTTACCCTTTCGATTTCTTACACTAGGGAGACAATACAGTATTTACACATGTGAGTTAGGTTTATTTCACTTATAAGTATGGTCTCAAGTCACATACATTTACCTATAAAAGCCTCAATGTATTCCTTCTTTATAGCTGAGTAGTACACGATTGTATAAAAATAGCACATCTTTTTTATCCATTCCTCAGTTGACGGGCATTTGGGCTCTTTCCAAGATTTAGTGATTGGAAACTGTGCTGCTATAAACATGGGTGTGCATGTATCACTGTGGTATGATGTTTTCAATTCTTCTGGAAAAATATGCAGAAAGGGATAGTTGGGTCAAATGGGACCTCCATTCTCAGCTTTTTGTGGTACCTCCAGACTGATTTCCACAGTGGCTGCACAAGTCTACACTCCCACCAACAGTGCAGAAGAGTTCCTTTTTACCCACAGCCTCTCCAGCATTTGTTTTTGGTGATTTTCTTGTACCTGGTCATTCTTTCTGGAGTGAGATGGAATCTCAGTGATGTTTAAATTTGCATTTCCCTAATGACCAGTGATGCTGAACACTTTTTCATGTATCTATGTGCCTTTTATATTTATTTAGCTGAGAACTGTGTATTCATCTCAGATGCCCATTTTTGGTTTGGGTCTTTGAAATTTGGGAGTCTGATTTTTTGTTTTAATTCTCTATATGTTCTATATAGAAGTCCTTTGTCAGAGGGACAGTTGGCTAAGGATTGTTTCCAAATCATGGGTTTTCTTTTCACTCTGTTAGGGATTTCTTTTGAAATGAAAAAAAAAAACTTTTTAATAAGACAAGATCCCAGTTATACATTCTGGGAAGTATGTCCCATGCAGTTTGATTTTTGTTCATGAATTCTGTGTGTACTCCTATATCATCAAGATTTCTACCTACTTTGTCTTCCAGCAGATTTAGTGTTGCTGTTTTAATATTTAGATCTTTGATCCATTTTGACTTTAATTTAGTGCATGGTGACAGGCGTGGGTCTAGTTGTTATTTTCAGCATATGGAAAGTCAGCTTTTCCAGCAGCACTTTTAAAGAGGCTTTCTTTCTTCCGTTGAACATGTTTGGAACCTTTGTCAAAGATAAAGTGGTTGAGTGTGTTTGTAGCTGTGGTTGTATCTTCTAATCTATTCCATTGATCTTCAGATCTGTTTTTATTCCAGTACCATGCTGATTTTATCACAGTAGCTTTGTATTATAACTTCATGTCAGGGATTTTGATGCCTCCTGCCTTGCCTTTGTTGCCCAGAATTGCCTTTGTAATTCTAGGTCTCTTCTGGTTCCAGATGAATTTCAGGAATGATTTATCTCAATATGTGAGGTATGCAAGTGGTATTTTGATTGGAATTACATAAAATCTGTATAACAATTTTGGGAGAATGGCCATTTTCACAAAGTTTGTTCTTCCTATCCATGAACAAGGAATGTCTTTCCATTTTCTGAGATCCTCTTCGATTTCTTTTTTCAGAGTACTGTAACTTTCACTGAATAGACCTTTTACTTATTGTGTTAGATTGATTCCTAAGCATTTCTTTTTCTTTTTCTTTCTTTCTTTTTTTGTGTTTTTTGGTGCTATTGTGAAGGTTGTGGTTTCCCTTATTTTTTTCTGAGTGAGTTTGTTGTTTGTGTACAGGAATGCTATTGATTTTTGAGTGCTGAGTGTTTTCAGCTACATTACTGAATTTGGTTATCACATCTAGAAGTCTTTCACTGGAGTTTTGGGGGTCTGCTATGTAGAGTTTCAAGTGATCTGCACATAATGATAATTTAACCTCTTCCTCTCCTATCCTTATTCCTTTTATTTCCCTCTCTTGTCTAATTGCTCTAGCTAATGTTTCCATAATTATATTCAATAGGATTGGCTACAGTGGACATCCTTGTCTTGTTCCTGATTTACAGTGTGAAAGCTTTCAGTTTTTGACCATTTAATATCATGCTGGCTGTTGGTTTCACATAGATGGCTTTTATCAGATTGAGGTAAAGTCCATCTATTCTTATTTTCTGTAGGGTTCTTATCATGAATTAGTTTTGGACTTTATCTAAAGTTTTTCTGCATCTATTGGAATGATCATGTGACTATTGATATGACGTGACTCTATTGCATATGTTGAACCATCCCTGCATTCCTGTGATGAATCCCACTTGATCATGGTATATAATCTTCTTGATGACTTGCTGCATTCTGTTTGCCAGTATTTTGAGAATTTTTGCATCAATGTTCATTAGTGAGATTGGCCTGTAGTTCTCTTTTGTGGTTGGGTCTTTCTCTGGTTTTGGTATTAGGGTAATGCTTGCTTCCTGGAATGAGTTAGGAAGAATTGCTTCCCTTTCAATTTCATTGAAGTGTTTGAGGAGAGTTGGCATTGTCTTCCTTTAATTTCTTGTAGAGTTCAGTTCTGGATCCATCAGGACCTGAGCTTTTCTTTTTTGGTAAGGTTCTAATTACCTTTTCAATTTCATTAACTGAAAATGAGTTATTCAGCAGTTTTACATCTTCTTGATTCAGCTTTGGTAATTCATATGTTTCTAGGAATCTGTCCTTTTCTTCTGTGTTATTAAACCCATGAGAGTAAAGATTTTTGAAGTAGGTATTGATGATCTTCTGTATTTCCACAAGGTCTGCAGTGATTTCACCCTTTTCATTCCTTGTTGTATGAATTTCAGTTTTTCTTTCCTTTTTAAAGTAAGATTGGCTAGTGGCTTATCAATTTTATTTATTCTTTTAAAGAACCAACCGTTTGATTCACTAATTCTTTGTACTGTTTTCTTAGTCTCTATTGTGCTCATTTCTGCTCTTCTCTTTATAATGTCCTCTGTTCTTTTGGCTTCGGGTTTGATTTGCTCTTCTTTTTTTACATGTTTGAGATGTATTTTGTTCATTTGTTTTTTCTGATGGGGGAATTCACTGCAATATACTTCCCTCTAAAGACTGCTTCCATTGCATACCACAGGTTCTGGTAAATTTTATTTTTTTTGTTTGCTTATAGATGTTGTTTAATTTCTTTAATTTCTTCTGTGACCCATTGATTGTTCAGAAGTGCATTATTTAATTTCCATGTTTTTATGGAATTTTTGCAGTCTTGTTTGTCATTAATTTCCAGTTTCATGGCTCTATGATCAGATAATATGCATGGGATAACTTCAACTATTTTGCATTTACTTAGGCATGTTCTGTGGGCTAATATATGATCTGTTTTAGAGAAAGTTCCGTGTGAAGCTAAGAAGAATGTATATTCTGATGTTGTGTGGAACACTCTGTACACATCTACTAAGTCCATTTGTTCACAAGTTTGATTCAGTTCTGCTCTTTCTTAGCTGATTTTTTGTCTATTGTATCTGTCTTTGTGTTAATGGGGTATTAAGGTCCCCTATTATAATTGTGTTATTGCTTATTTGATTTTTCATTTCTATTAATATTTGTTTTACATAGCTGAGTGTTCCCATATTTGGTTCATATATATTTAAGATTGTTATCTCTTCCTTTTCAAGTTTTGCCCTAACCAGAATGTAGTGACCTTCTTTATCTCTTTTCATCATTCTTGGGTTGAAGTTCACATTGTCTGCAAATAAAATAGTTACCCCTGGTTTTTAGGTGCTTCCCGTTTTATGAAGTATCATTTTCCATCCTTTGATTTTCCATCTATGAATTTTCTTTTGGATTAGATGGGTTTCTTTTATACAGTTTATAGTTCAATGCTGTTTTTTGATCCATTCTGCCAGTCTGTTTCTTTAGATTGGTGAATTTAGGTTGTTTACATTAATGGTTATAACTGACATATATTGGCTTTTTTTGTCATGTTATCTTTCTGCTGTTCGTTCTTTATCTTTTTCCTTTGTTTAATTGTTTTCCCTGATTGGTAACTTTTTTCTGCTGGTGTTCTTGAGGTCATAGTTATTTTTTTGTCTATCTAGAATATCTTACGATATTCTTTGCAGGGTTGGTTTGGTGGTCATGAAGTTTTTCAACTTTTTTTATCGTGTTTAGTGTCTGCACCATCGAATCACCTCTCCAGGATTTTTAATCCTGGCAAGATGACAATCAAGATTCAGCATGCTGATTTTCAACAGTTTGAAATCTTTAGAATAGAATCATCAGTTACACATAAATGGACTTTTCACAATAGATACTATGCTCTCATGAACTTAGTTTTGACTATTTTTTATTTCTATATTTCATTAACTTTTTAATTAAAAAATTCCTAATCTGCAGAAAAGTTAAAAAAAATAAATACAGTGAATACCCACATATTCTCTCATTTAGATTTATCAACCATTAATGATTTATCAAATTTCCTTTCCCTTTTTTCTCCTTTAAATATGAACATACACATACCCATACACATATATACACACATATATCACAAACATAATTTTTAAATTTTTTAGTAAATTGTTGAAATCATGAAATTTGATATCTAAATATATTAGTACTATTTATTGCCTAAGAATAATTTGGAGCTTTCTTTTATATAAATATAAAATCATTATCTCACCCAAGAAATTAAAATGCATATAAAAATACTGTCATTGTTTGTACCCATAGTTGAACATTTCCTATTATTCTAATAATGATCTTAACAGTTACTGGCTTCAATTCATTTTAAATCCATTCCAAATATTAACATTTTTAAGAAGTTAGGCCAGTCCTTTAATAAAAATATTACAAATTGGATTTTTCTGATTGTTTCCTCCTTTTTTTGCATTCAAATTAAATACATTTATTGGTAACATTACTGCATAAGTGATAATTGTATATATTTATTGTCAGAAAACACACAAAAATTTTGATTTATTAGTGGTGAAGATAAAGTGTTCTTCTCCTATAGAAATATGGCATATTTCCTTGAGAAATAAATATGCAAATTGTGAGCTGGCACTTTTTTTTAGGAGAAAAAAAGACATATAACAAAGACAAAAAGCAAAAGAGACAAACAAATGACTAGAGTAAATGCACAACAGTAACATTACAGATTTACAAAACAGAATAGAAACTTGACAATGGTTGCCATATTGTGTATCATTATCTTCAAAATGGTTGTTTACATTAACAGATATAGACATGTAAATTTTTTTATTTAAGCAAAGGAAAAAAAAGAAAAAAAGGCATATAAAACAAAGACAACAAGCAAAAGAGACAAACAAACGACTAGAGTAAACACACAACAGTAACATTGCAGGTTTACAAAACCGGATGATAGAAACGTGACAATGGTTGCAATATTGTGTATCGTTACCTTCAAAATGGTTACTTACATTAACAGATATAGACATGCAAAATTGATCTAATCATATCAGTATTAATTGCTCTTTCTCAATAGCAAAAACATTCAGCAGTGTGTTCATTTTAATTATCTTACATATACATATATACAGATTTATATGTTTTCCTTTTCCCTTCACTCTTTCCCCCTTTTCCCTTCCCAAATATTTTTGCTCTTTGAGCTATTTTTTACCCTTACCTAGCATTTATTATAGATTTTGGATCATATATGCTTTTTCCGTTTCTTACACTAGGGAGAAAATACAGTATTTACACATGTGGGTTTGATTTATCTCACTTATGAGAATGATCTCAAGTCGTGACCATTTACTTATAAAAGTCTCAATGCAACATTTCTTAATAGCTGTGTAGTACTCCATTATATAAAAATACCACATCATTTTATCCAGTCATGGATTGTTGGGCACTTGGGTTGTTTCCAAGATCTGGCTATTACAAACCGGGTTGCTATAAACATGGGTGCACAGATATCACTGTGGTATGATGTTTTCAATTCTTCTGGGAAAATGCCCAGAATGTGATAGCTGGCTTGAACAGGATCTCTAATCCTAGCTTCTTGAAGAATCTCCACACTGACTTCCACAGTGGTTGCACCAGTCTACACTCCCATCAAAAGTGGAGAAGAGTTCCTTTATACCCACAGCCCCTCAAGCATTTGTTCTTGGTTGATTTTTTAATCTTGGCCATTCTATCTGGAGTGAGATGGAATCTCAGTGTTGTTTTAATTTGCTTTTCCCGTATAACCATTGATGTTGAACATTTTTTCATGTATTTATCTGGCATTTGTATTTCTTTCTCTTAGAAGTGTGTATTCATCTCACATGCCCATTTTTGGATTGGGTCCTTGAATTTTAGGGGCCTGATTTCTTTTAATTCTTTATGTTTTAGATAGAAGTTCTTTGATGTATAATTGGCTAAGATATTTTCCCAATTCATGGGCTTTCCTTTCACTCTGTTGGAGATTACCTTTGACATGCAAAAACTTTTCAGTAAGATGAGATCCCAGGTGTTGATTCTGGGAAGTGTTTCCCGTGCTATCTGATTTTTATTCATGAACTCTCTGCCTACTCCTATATCATTGAGATTTTTACGTACTCTGTCTTCTAGTAAGTTTAGTGTCTCTGTTTTAATATTCATATCTTTGATCCATTTTGACTTTATTTTAGTGCATGGTGATAGGCATGGATCTAGTTTTAGTTTATAGCATATAGAAAGCCAGTTTTTCCAGCACCATTTGGTAAAGAGACTGTCTATCTTCCGATGTACATATTTGACCCCTTTGTCAAAGATGAGGTGGTTAAGTGTGTTTGTAGTTGTGGCTGTATCTTCTAATCCATTTCACTGATCTTCTGTTTGGATTCCAGTACGATGTTGATTTTATCACAGTACCTTTGTATTATAACTTCATGTCAGGGCTTTTGATGCCTCCTGCCTTCCCTTTGTTGCCCAGAATTGCCTTTGCCATTCTAGGTCTTTTCTGGTTCCAGATGAATTTCAGGAATGCTTTCTCTAGCTCTGTGAGGTAGGCAAGTGGTATTTTGATTGGGATTGCATGAAATCTGTATAATAATTTTTTGAGAATGGTCATCTTCATCATGTTTGTTCTTCCTATCCATGAACAAGGAATATCTTTCCATTTTCTGAGATCTTCTTCGATTTCCTTCTTTAAAGTAATGTAATTTTCACTGTATAGATCTTTTACTTCCTTTGTTAGGTTGATCCTTAAGTATTCCATTTTTTTGGATGTTATAGTGAAGGGTGTGGTTTCCCTTATCTCTCTCTCAGTGACTTTGTTGTTTGTGTACAGGAATGCTATTGATTTTTGAGTGTTCACCTTGTATCCAGCTACATTACTAAATTTGGTTATTACTTCTAGAATTCTTCTAATGGATTTTTGGGGGTCTTCTATGTAGAGTATCATATCATCTGCAAATGATGATAATTTCACTTCTTCCTTTCCTATCCATATTCCCTTTATTTCTTTCTTTTGTCTAATTGCTCTGGTAAATATTTCCAGAACTACATTGAATAGGAGTGGTGATAATGGATATTTTTGCCTTATTCCTGATTTTAGGTTGAAATTTTTCAGTTTTTGTCCATTTAGTAAGATGTTGGCTATTGGTTTATCGTATACGGCTTTTATCAGGTTGAGGTAGAGACCATTTATTCAGAATTTCTGTAGGGTTTTTATCATGAATGGGTGTTGGATTTTGTCAAAAGCTTTTTCTGCATCTATTGAGATGATCATGCGGTTCTTGTCCTTGGCCCTGTTGATATGGTGTATTGCATGTATTGATTTCTGTATGTTGAACCATCCCTGCATTCCTGGGATGAATCCCACTTGATCATGTTGTATAATGTTTCTGATAACTTTTTGTATTCTATTTGCCAGCATTTTATTGAGGATTTTTGCGTCTATGTTCATTAGGGAGATTGGCCTGTAATTTTCTTTTTTGGTTAGGTCTTGCTCTGGTTTTGGTTTTAGGGTGATACTTGTTTCCAGGAATGAGTTAGGGAGACTTGCTTCCCTTTTGATTTCATTGAAGAGTTTGAGGAGTGTTGACATTAAGTCTTCCCTAAATTTCTTACAGAATTCAGCAGTGAATTCATCAGGGCCCAGGCTTTTATTTGTTGGCAGGATCCTTATTACATTTTCAACTTCATTAGCTGAAATTGGGTTATTCAGCAGCTTTACATCTTCTTGATTCAGCTTTGGTAATTCATAGGTTTCTAGGAATCTGTCCATTTGTTATGTGTTATCGAATCTAAGTGAGTAAAGTTTTTCGAAGTAGGTGTTGTTGATCTTCTGTATTTCCTCTGGGTCTATAGTGATTTCATTCTTTTCATTTCTTATTGCATGAATCTCAGCTTTTTGTTTCCACTTATTGATAAGGTTGGCTAGGGGTTTATCAATTTTATTTACTCTTTCAAAGAACGAACTCTTCGATTTATTAATTCTTTCTATTGTTTTCTTAGTTTCAGTTGCATCAATTTCTGCTCTAATCTTAATAATTTCATCCCTTCTTTGGGCTTTGGACTTGACTTGCTCTTCTTTTTCTAGAAGTTTGAGGTGCAGCATTAGGTTGTTTATGGGTGTTCTTTCCATTTTTATGATGTCAGAGTTTAGTGTTATAAATTTCCCTCTGAGGACTGCTTTCATTGTTTCCCAGAGGTTCTGGTAATTTGTATTTGCATTTTCATTCAATTGCAGGTACTGTTTAATTTCTTCTTTAACTTCTTCTATGACCCATTGGTTATTTAGGAGAGCATTATTTAATTTCATTGTGTTTAGGCAGTTAGTATAATTTTTTGTCATTCATTTCCAATTTTACTGCACTATGGTCAGATACTATGCATGGAATTATTTCAGTTCGTTTGCATTTACTTAAGCATGTTTTTTGGACCAGTATATGATCTGTTTTAGAGGATGACCCATGTGCAGCTGAGAAGAATGTGTATTCTGATGTTGATAGGTGGAATACGCAGTACACAATTACTAGGTCCATTTTTTCACAAGTTTGATTCAGTTCTGTTATTTCTCTGTTGATATTTTGTTTGGTTGATCTGTCTCTCTGTGACAGTGGGGTGTTAAGGCCCCGTGTTACAACCGTATTATTGTTTATTTGGTTTTTCATGTCTATTAAGAATTGTCTTACATAGTTGTGTGCTCCCATATTCGGTGCATATATATTTATGATTGTAATTTCTTCCTCTTGAAGTTTTCCCCTAACAAGTATGTAGTGACCTTCTTTATCTCTTTTGATCATTCTCGGTTTGAAGTTTGCTTTGTCTGCAAACAAAATAGCTACCTCTGCTTTTTTCTGGGTTCCTGTTGCATGGAGTATTGTTTTCCAGCCTTTGATTTTTAGTCTGTGAATTTCCTTTTGAGTGAAATGTATTTCTTGTACACAGCATATTCTTGGGTTTTGTTTCTTAACCCACTCTGCTCGTCTGTTTCTTTTTATTGGTGAGTTGAGACCATTTACATTGATTGATATAACTGATCTGTACTGGCTCATCCCTGTCATGATATCTTTCTGTTGTTGTTTTTCTACATTTTCTGTTTAATTATTTGCCCTGCTTAGTGGTTTCCTTCTGTTGCTGTTCTTCAGATTGTAGCTGTCTTTGTCTCTTTCTAGAGTGCCTTTCAGTATTCTTTGTAGTGTTGGTTTGGTGGCCATAAATTTCTTAAGTTCCTCTTTGTCATGAAAGTATCTTATTTCTCCATCAATTTTTAAGGATAGTTTTGCAGAATACATCAATCTGGGTTGAAAATTGTTTTCTTTCAGAATTTGAAATACTTGACTCCAAGCTTTTCTTAACTTAAAGATTTGTGTTGAGAAGTCTGCCATGATTGTGATAGGCATTCATTCATTGGTGATGTGTTTCTTTTCTCTGACAGCTTTTAGTATTTTGTTCTTGTCCTGTATTTCTGATATTCATTATTATTTTATTTTATTTTTTTTTTTGCGGCACCAGGGATCAAACTCACAACCTCGCACCTGCCAGGGCACGCGCTTAAGTCACTGAGCCAAACTCCCGGCCCTAGTTTTTTGAGGCAGGCTTGCACTATGTAGCTCAGGCAGGTCTTGCACTGGCGTTGTAGCCCAAGTCAGCCTTGAACTCACAACGCTCCTCCTACCTCAGCCTCCC
>RJWM01039881.1:0-15822 GCA_004363535.1 Dasyprocta punctata
GGAAACAAGGAACTGTTAGCTGTCTTTTGAGTAGTACTGAGCCTTGTAAAACTCCTAAATGGCTGCAGGTCAGCACAGCCCCTGCTCTTCCTTCTCCCGTGCAGTGATTTATCTGATTGCTATCTTCTTAGAATCACACAGCTCCTTTTACAGAGCCCCCAAGAACAAAGCAAACATCTAGGTTAAACACACTTAAATAAAGTTGCACTACGGTGAAAACTGCTTTGAATTTTTTCCAAACTATTCGCTCCAACCACAGTATTTGTTCCAAAATAAGTAAACACTGCTCAAAGGAATAGGTCAAAAACTGTACTTCTTATCAAACTCAAGGCAGGATCTAGGTCTAAAATTTCTTGTGTGGGTTTTCTCTTTTTCTCCTGAACTTTCTAAATGGTCATACATTATTAGGAACAGAAGACACAATAAGAGCAGAGCCCGCATCTGGGATTTCCATTTTTAAAGAAAATTGACTTGCAATTTACAGTGTTACCAATTAGCCCCACACTTCATGCCCAACCAGCCGGTATGGCAATGAACGTCCTCAGGGATCTGACAGACAGGCTGTGGGCGCACTGACTATCATCACAAACCCATCATTATTTTCGGGGTGGGCTCTGCACTCATCTGGTCAAGCAGAGGCCTGGGAACAGGAGAGTAGAGAAGCAGCCACGGTTCCCTCAGCCAGGTAGCCTGGCCCCGGGGGCTCACTGAACTCCAAACTCAGTAGCACCCTCTCCAGTGTTCTTCACTCCTCACTTGTTAGCAAAGCCAAGGCAAGGCGAACAGCAAAGCCAAGAGACCCTCCAGGAGGAGACAGTCCCCCCACCCTCAGAGGGCTACCTGGGGTACGGCCAGGCACCGGCCTGACCCCAACAAGCCAGGCCACTGTGTAGATGGTGTGCTAAGATGACAGCCTCGCAGGTATCATGTTACCAGATAGGGGCTCACTGAGTTCCGCCCTCATTATCCTCATTTTCCGGGGAGTAAACAGAGGTTCAAAGAGGGGAGAAGATTTGCCCGAGGCTTCCCCACCAGAACAGGGCACGGCCAGGGTGGGGGTCCTGCGGTTCTGGCAATGAGTCCAAGCTGTGCCCACTTCACCCCACCAACTCTCAGGCACGGCACAGATTGCAGGCCTGCGTGAGACTTCACCGGTGCAGGCGGTCATGCGGGACGACGACTGCTTTCTTGCTTTCGAAATCCCTGCCTGAGGAACACAGGGAGAGCCCACAGAGAGGGGAAACGGACTGATACGCAGACAGTCTTCTGCTTCCGTGACGCTGGAGCTGGACCCGGGCCTGTGTCCATGCTAAGCAAGTGCTCGCTCGCCTCCTGAGTCACATTACAGCTTTTTTTGAGATGGAGTCTCACTATGTTGTCCAGGCGAATCTGGAAATCCAAGGCTCAAGCAATCCTCCAGCCACAGCTTCCCAAGCTTCTGTGCCAGCAGCCAGGTGGCCCTGTGCCTTGATCATACAGGTAGGCACTGTGTTTGACCCTGAGAAACTGCGTGTCTCTGAGGCTGAGCTGTCCTCTGTCTCCGTTGATGTCGTTTCCTACCAGGGAAGCAGCACACGCACAGTGCTCATGTCACTGCCTTCCTTTGAACCACCGGCCCTGCTAACACTGAGTCCCCTGCGCCCTCCTCAAAACAGCAGCTCCCCAAAGCACCAGCAGAGGAGAACTAAGCATCTGGGGAGCATTACAAACCAGAAGGTGCAGGAGGGAAGTCAACAGATTTGAGAGCCTGAAGCCGGCAGCTCACCTGCATGACCACAGCGTCTGGGACACTGACCTGAGCAGCCAAGATGTCCCCCTCACAGGGAAGGGGCTTGCCTGGACCTAAAGGACGCCTCCTTCTGCCTTTGGCTGGCTCCTGTCAGCTAGCCCCTCTCTGCCTTTAAACGGGAAGACCCCAGGTCTGGACTCAACCTACCAGAGGTTCAAAACCCTCTGGTTTTCTCTTTGAAAAAGCACCTCTGATTAATGACACTCAAGCTGCCTTTTGGAAGGAAACAAAAGATTTTTGTGTCTTTTTCAGGATTCTGTTTAACCCGGTCCTTGCTTCCCCGTGCCCCCCTAGCTGTGTTCTTTTGCCTTAAACTCTATGGATGGGTGCCACAGGAAAACAAAACACTCAATCAAATATTTGACCAAGATTTGATGAGCATCCAAGACACACTACTGAACATTCTCCTAGATCAGATTAACTCCCTCGCTCCCTCGCCGGAGTAATGTTACAAACACAGGCCTAAATTCCAGCTGGGCCTTGTCTCAGAAGATCACATGTAATATGCCCAGCCAAGATTTGCCAGGAAAACTAAAGGAGGAGGGAAATGTTACAGAAACCACCACCCCCCACCCTGCCAGTACACTTCAGTTTCTTAGTTGCCCAGGTAGTGGCTCCTGTTCCAGTTCCGGCTGCTCCTGTCTCTTAGACTTGGCTGCCACTGTGATGCAGAGTTGGTCACCGTGATGCACACTGCATAAACCAAACCCTGATCGACCAGCTGTTCTGCCTCTGTACCTCCCGCTTGCTGATCTCATATAAGCCCTAGAGCGCCAGAGACCAGGGGCTGATATTCTGGGAACGATTCCAACCCGGGCCCATTGCGTATCACTCTGGTGCTTCTGTTTGCCGCTGCGACATCACTGAAGTATGGAGCAAGAGCGGCCCCTGGGGCCGCTGACGGGAACATGGGACGTTTTCAGCCTCATATTTTCTATTAGGTTGGTACTCCGTGTGCTTCAAATATTACATAAATAAAACAGAATGGACTTTCATTAAAGGAATACTTGTGCTGTTACACATAGGAGGTTGCCCTCTAAAGATCTGCTTGTAGATTCTACACACCTAGGAGTGACCTACGTATGTCCACAGGAGGCCTCAGAGGTGGTCCAGGTCCACCCTGTAGCAGAGGCCCATGGAGATGTCACACGAGAAGCAAATCAACGTTGTGCTTTGATCACCAACTTAGCTGTGCTCTTGGTAGCTCAGGAAGCCCACGATTTTCTCAGACCATCCTCCGTCTCTCTGTAATGTGGACACTGAACCCTTGTGCACGGTAAGCTTCTGAGTTCCTCCACATCGGTCTCCTGCCGGGTGCCGCTGAGACGGACGCAGAAGCCCATGCTCTGCCCCAGCAGGAGGAAGCCCTGTTCCCCGCCTCCCCACCTTCCTGCCTCTGGCTGCAGTTAGGAGCACTCCCTCGTCCCAGCTGGCTCCTGTGCTTGGGGCCTCCTCCCCCACCCCCCAACACACTTTGTCTTCTCATGAAAACCGTCAGTCTCTCAGCTGGGTCGTCCCCTCCAATCTGCAAGTGCACAGACGTGACTTTCACCTAAGAAATGACAGGCAGGTACACACCACGTGGCCACTTCCTGTTCCGTGCAGGCCGTTTACGCAATGGCGGTCCACCAGATAGTGCTGCTTAGTGACAAGGTAGCAGCCCAGTTTCTCTAGGTACATCAATGATGTCGGCACAACTCAATCGCCTGATGACACACTTCTCAGAACAGACCCCTGTCGTGAAGTGACACGTGACTATATAACAAAGAAGTCCCGTGGCTCACAGAGCTCCCTCCATCCAGCATGGTGGTGCTTTTGCACACGCAAACACGGCGCTGACTTGTCTCTGGCTGCCATCGCCACTCCTCCCCTTACCATAGCTCCTCATTTTGTCACGGTCTGGCTTCCATTTCCACCAAAACGTAGCATCACCACAGAGCCCCAGGATGCCAGGGTCAAAGGATGTTTCCAGCGAGCCACAGGCCCTGCTCTCTCTCTCGCTCAGGGCCACCTTCCTCCAGCTGACCCTGCAGGTCACAACCCTGCAGCCACCGGCCAAGAAAGCCAGCCCTGGCTCAGGATGCCACCACTCACCACACATTCTTTCAGCACCATGGGGCCCGCCAGGCCCAGAACCGACCACTGACACATTTTGCATTGGTGCATGGAGTTTGCACATCTGCTTAATTCAGAACTGGTATCACCAGACTGCGAGCCCCAAGAGGGCAGGTCTGGGGTCTCTCTGTACTCCACGAATGCCCAGTACGTGGGGGCACCCCGGAGCAGTCACTGTGCTGCTTAACATCAGAGACACACGCCGAGCAATGCATTGTTAGGTGACTTTATCACAGGGCAGACGTCACAGTATCCCACACAATCCTAGTCCACACGCAGGGCCTCCTGCGCCCGGGCTACAAACCATGCCGTACGCGACTGTAATGCAATGGTACTATGTATGTGTCTAAATATTGAAAAGGTGCAGTAAAAATTAACCAGGTGACAGGAATTTTTCAGTTCCACTACAGTCCTATGTGACCATGCTGAACGTGGGTTCCGCCACTGACTGCAATGTCCTTACGTGGGCCACACCTGTACTTCTTAGGTCGATGAGAAAAGCGCTCCCTCAGAGGATGAGGTGATTTGACGGGGCCTCCAGCCCGATTTGCCCTGGGGGAGGTGGACAGGCAGGTGCGGAGGAAGGCAGCTGTGCAGTGCCTGAGGGGGCGGAGCCCGGGCACCAAGGGCCCCTACGCAGAGCCGTCCTGGCCCTCAGGAGGAACCAGGAGGGCTACTGCTATGTTCTGGGAAGTCCTAGCTTCTCCTACCACCAAAAAACCCTTCAAGCACACACCATTATTTCAGAAAGCACAAGAGGCGTTCCCTTCCGATAGCAAGATTCTCAGAAGTATGGAAGCTCCTCGGGGGAAATTGCTGAGAAGCAGCTCTTTGTGGATGAACTGAAAAGCCCGAAGTAGAAGAAATGAAAACAGAAGGAGTCTTGCATAATTTCCTCCAAAGACTTCAAGATTTCCTTTGAGGAGATTAGCTGCATTCTGGAATTTTTCCCAAGAATGCAGCCAAAGGCAGCAAACTTTCTTTTGCAGAGATAAGGAGTAACACTAACTTGAGACCACCGGGCTTCCTGCTTTATGATTTGAAAGGTTATGAGCTGTGCAGGCTGAGTTTTTTACTTGACGATTCATTTTTCTTTGCTTCCTAACAAGAGTCGCACATGGGTATGTGTGCATGTATACATACATGTATGTTAAATAAATTAATTTTCTTTTGAAAAATTTAACTAAAGACTTTCACAAAACATGGAACGTTGCATGGGAGACCTATATTCAAAGGCAAATTTGTGATGTCGAAGGCAAAACTTTCCAAGCCTCAGACTTTTGACTGCAGTATATTACATTTAAACCAAATAAATTAACGTAGGAGAACACCCTTAGTACCCCACAACTGTAAACTGGGCAGTACTGATTTCTTTACAAAGTCTTGCTGGGAATCTAGCTCAGTGGCTTTAGCACCTGACTGGCAGGCGTGAGGTTGTGAGTTTGATCCCCGGTACCAAAGTCTCTGGATGGTGGCTTGGAATCAATTGCAAAATCTTAACTTTTTTTTCCAAACAATGGCTGAGCTGATCCCCGCTCCCCCTGGCAAGACAAGGTCACTGCATTTTAATAGGAAAGAGTCATCCTTTCATGGGGTACGCAGCTGCATAACGAGGATCTTTCTGTCTTTCTCATATGGTAGATTTTTAGAGTTTAGGTAAATTATGAACATTCAAGCAAGCAAACCAAGAGAAAGTCAACTTGCAGGACTTAACAGATAGCTTGGTTATTTGTAGTGAGACAGTAGCGTGCGTGGAAAGAACACCACGTTTAGTGCTTGGCAGACTGGCATTTGACTACTGTCTACTATTTACCAGCCAGCAGTGGAGTGCTATTGAGGTCTTGGGCCAGTGTTCTCATTGACAAATCTGGGCTTATGATAGGGTTATTGATAAAAGTAAGCCGAACAAATAAGTAAAGCAGGTGTTTTGAGACATTCCTAACAGCCATCCAATACTTCATCTGTCAGTGGCAATAAATTATTTGGTGCATATTTGCATATTAAGAAAATGAGGATAAATATACATTTTCCATAAAAGTTAGGAAAAGCCTTCCAATTCTTTTGTTTCTCTATTATTTCAGATGAAGAATAGAACATAACGCATTTTAGTAAAAGACATAATATGGGCTGCAAAATTCCGTGGCGTCCTTAGGAAGAGAAGTAGTCCTACGTGACCTTATAAAGTGATGCAGTAACCGTCCACTTGTTTGGAGGGAACCTTTGTGACAGAGCCCACGCACTGGCAGTTACATCAGAACAGTGCTCACCGGAAAGGCTACAGCAACCCGTGCATGGGACACCGCGCGCTCCCCCGTACCCCACGTGGGCCCATCCATCTCCCTGCGGTGTGAAGCCCCGGGGCCCAAAGCCCCAGGCCTTCGGGGAGCCTCACTGCTGCCTGCGACCCCTCCCACCATCTGCGGGCTTTCACTGGCCGTGTTTCCACCTAGGCTTAAGAAGGGTGAGCAACAGCCACTCTTCTTCCTGTTCAAAATCCGTGCAGGCGGATAATCTGTAACAAATACGTCTCATATGTAAGGAAAACACACGGTCAAGGGGATTAACCAGCGCTAACACAGCCCACAGTAAGTCCTCTCTTGCCCTTTAGCTGTTCAAGGGGAAACATGAAGGCACGAATGATGGAAACCATGACAGTTTGAGGAGGCCAGGGGATTCACCAGAGAAACTTCTTTGAAAAGGCAGAAGCGCCCCACGATCCTGTCTGGGGGCTGGGGAAGGAAGCCGCGGATCCACCGACACAGAGCCGTGCCCATCAGGGTCGGGAGCCGCCGTGGGATGAATCTAGGACGCACGCTAAGGACCGCGTGGCGGACAGCAGGAGCGAGGGGTACGTGTGGCCCCGGCAGCTCAAACCAGCGGGCAGCTGGCTGGCTGAGGCAGACGGCGAAGGAGTTTCTGCGCCATGAGGGCTGGATAAAGAGGACACAGCACGAGCCCCGCAGTAGAGGCTGAGTTTGCTCCATTTGCCAACTAAAGGAAGAGGTAGAAGACACCGTAAAGGCGCGGTGCCCCGCGTACTCACAGTGCGGCTCGTAGGGAGGAGGCGGGTCTCCGCAGGGCACGCACTCCGTGTCTTGGAAACCCACAAGTTTAGTCTTCTTGTAAAATCTAGAAGAGGAAGGGAAACGCGCCTGGTCAGTTCTGCCACCCGAGCTTAACAGGCACAGCTAAGAAGTTCTTCATCATAAATCATCCGCAGCCTCGGTCGCAATTCTGTGTTTGCACGAAAGGACCCAAAGACTTAAGTGTAACAGCGTCTCAGAGAGGCCCGGCGCTGGAGAGCCCTTCTGGCCCGCAGAGAACACTTCAGGAATACCAGTTCCGCCACACAGCGCTGCAGCCGGCCCCTTCCGCCCTTCACTATGTTGAGGTGGGGAGTTGAGGGCGAGCACAAAATCTTGTGTCTTTGGGGATCCTGTTGTACTTTAAACCACACCTTATAGACAAACTGCTGTGTTTTTACATTTCAAATTTGGGGGACAAAAAAGCTAAGCAAACCATAAAAGCAGTGGAAAAGTGTAGAGACTCATACAGTTTTGACATTGCACTTTGTAGGCATGACAAGAAACTCAGGAGCCAAGCATTGCTAGCTAATGGACAACCAAATTTCAAAAATTATTCTAGTTACATACGTATAATTTAAGTCTGTAGGGAAAGACAAAAGTCATTACAGCGAAAGTGAATGCTACAATTCAAAACAGGCAAAGAACATTCAATGCCCAAAGAAGAATTATTTGGTAATCACAAAATTTCATAATTAAAATGGCTGATAGAATCAAAAATCTTAAAAACAATATTAAAATGCTTAGCTTCATTGCTAATCAAGTAAGTGCAAGCTGGAGAGAAAGCATATCCGTTTACCTGGAGAACTAGAAAAAGGTTGATATAAGTATGAGCAGAATATAAATGGCCACTGTTAAGAAGGCAATTTAGCAATATGTCATCAGAGTTCAATAAAATACTTCGTACTCTTCACCTACTACTTTCATCTTTAGAAATTTATCCTAAAGAAATAATCACCTGGGGAAAGCTAAACGTGAATGAATACAATCGCGGCATTGTTTGCAACAGAAAATACAGCCAAGTAGACACGATCCTGGGGTCTAACAGTAGAAACAACCAACCATGGTAGATTCAAGACAAAGAGCACAAGCTGGCCTTCAGAAATGATGTTTGGATCTACCATACACTGTTTTTAAAATTCATGAAATAACATCGAGTGAAAGAAAAACAGTGTATACAATATGGTTCTGTTTTGCACAAACACGAACTTTCATTTAGATTCAATTTATTTACCAATGCGTGTCAAGATACTTGTGTATATACTTGCATCAGGAAATGTTTGGGATGGTATCATATAATGAATATCAACAGTGGCTATTTCTAGTTGGTGGGGATTCAAGTGATTTTCTTTTTCTTCCAAGTGTGTAACTTCCCGAGAGGGAGACTGCAGAGGAAGGGCCAAGTCCAGGCGGGGGACACCTGATGCTGGGCACCCCATGTCGGGTGCCCTGGAGTACCACCCTGTGCACGCACCTCCTGTCAATCAGCCTTTCCTCCAGGCCCCTGGCTCCTCCCCCAGGAGCTTTCCCTCCTGTGGGCCCTCTTCTGTGCCCCTTCGAGGATATCCCAACACCAACCCTCAGGTCCCTATCCTCCTCCATCGCCAGCCCCTGCCCCTGGCATGCTTCCTGTGAACCTGCTGGCTCCTGGCATGGTGGGCCCAGGACTAATGATGGACAAGAGGCAGAGGAAAATGAGGACATTTCATAGAAAGATGCAGAAACAGCACCAGCGTGGCGAGCATTCCTCTTCCAGCAGCGACTCCGAATACAGGGCCTGGACTCTTCTCTCCAGGCTCACTGGTTCTGCTCTCCCGTCAGGCATCAGCTGCCGTGTGGCACTGGGGAAATTAACCCTTGTGCCCCCCACCCACCCTTTCCTGAGCCTCACCCTGCTCATCAGCCCCGGCTGGCTAGGGGAAATGAAAAGAGGATTACCTCACAGTCCATCTGGCCGATGACCCTGAGTGCCTCTTAGAAGGTGATCGCTGTTCCTTAGCTCAATATACTATCGCAGGTCCTATTCGTTTCCATGTCTCAGTCCAAATAAACCTATTTCTTCTGGTCAAATATGTGCATATATAATTTCCAGACAATTATCCTTTGAAAATGGAAAATCTACTAGCAAATCAGCATAATTTAGGGTTGAAGCAAAATTTTCATCTGAAATGATCTCAAATGCCCAGATACATTCAGTAATGGCTCAACCTATTTTCATATGACCCTGAAAATCTGCCCAAATGATATATAACACACTGACTTTCTAGCAGACTTTGAAAAGGATTATCCCTTTTGCAATTTATTTATTTATTTGCTTGTTTATTTATTTATTTATTGTCTTTTTTTTTTTTTCAGCACTGGGGATCAAACTCACAGCCTTGCCCCTGCCAGACAGGCACTTAGGCTGCTGAGCCAAACTCCCAGCCCTGGTTTTTTGAAGCAGGTTTGCACTATGCAGCTCAGGCTGGCCTTGCGCTCACGTTGTAGCCCAGGCCGGCCTCGAACTCACGATGCTCCGCCTACCTCAGCCTCCCGAGTGCTGGGATTAAAGGCGTGCGCCACCACGCCCAGCTATTTATTGTCTTTTTAAGACAGGGTCTCACTATGCAGTTCAGGCTGGCCTTGGGCTCACTTTGTAGCCCAGGCTGGCCTCAAACTTAAAACAATCCTCCTGCCTCAGCTTCCCGAGTGCTGGGATTGCAGGAGTATACCACCATGCCCAGCTTTCTTTTGCATTTTATAAAGTAAAATAAAAAAGGACAAAATTGGAGGACTCACACTTCCTGCTTTCAATGCACATCACAAAGCTGTAATAGTTCAGGCATGGTGGTGCATGCTTGTAATCCCAGCACTCTGGAGGCTGAGGTAGTAGGATTGCTGTGAATTTGAGGCCAGCCTGGGCTACAAAGTGAGTTCAAGGCCAATCTGAACTATACAGTGAAATCCTGTCTCAAAAATAGAAAAGCTACAACAGTCAAAACAGTGTGGTTCTGGCATAAAGACAGACAGGGAGACCAATGGAATAAGAAAGCTCAGTGGTAAACCCCTGCACATGTGGTCAGTGATCTTTTACAATGTGCCAAGAGCACTTGATGAGGAAAGGACAGTCTCTTTAAAAAAGCAGTGCTGGAAAAACCCACATTCAACAGAATGGATGTAAACTCTTACGATATGCATAAAAATCAACTCAAAATAAATTACAAACCCAAAAGTAAGATCTAAAACTATAAAACTTTGAGAAGAAAACACAGAGGAAAATTTTATGTCATTGGATTTGGAAATAATACTATAAAACTTTGAGAAGAAAACAAAGGGAAATTTCATGTCATTGGATTTTGGCAATAATAAGACATCAAAAACAGGCAACAAAAGTAAAAACTTAACATGAGACTACATTAGACTTTAAAACTTTTGTGCATCAGAGGACAATTCAGCAAAGTAAAAAGACAAACTATATAATGGGAAAAGATATTTGCAAATCATATATCTGATAAAAGGTTAATACCCCAAATCCATAAAGATCTGTTATTCAACAACAAAAATCAAATAACTTGATTAAAAATGGGCAGAGGGCTTAAATAGACATTTCTGCAAAGATGAGAGTCATATGGCCAATAAGTGTATGAAAAGATGCAACATAACTAATTATCAGGAAATGCTAAATCAAAACCACCCTGAGACACATCACTTTGCAATCATTAGGATGGCTACTATGGGAAAGCAAAGCAAAATAACAGTGAGAACTAAGGAAATAAATATTGGAGAAGGTACAGGAACTGGAATTACATACACTGTTGCTGGGACTGTAAAATGGTGGCGTTAGTATGGAAAACATGATATTTCCTCAATATTAAAAATAAGCCACTATATAACTCAGCAATCCTACTTCTGTGTATACACAGAAAAAAATCCAAAGCAGGATCTTGGAGCGATTTTTGTACATGTTCAGTTCATTACAGCACCATTTGCAATAGCCAAGAGATGGAAGAAATCTAAATGTCCACTGACAGATAAGTGGTTAAACAAAATGCAGTACATAGATACTAAGGAATATTACTATACTTTAAAAAGGATGTTAATCCTATCACAGAATATAATATGGAAGAACCTTGAGGACATTATGCTAAGTGGAATAAGCCAGTCACAAATAGACAGATACTATATGATTCCATTTATCTGAGGTATTTGGAGTGTCAGATTCGCAGAAAGAGAGTGGCTGTCAGAAAGGAAAAAAGGAAGGTGTTCAAGGAGTGTAAACCTGTAGTTTGGGAAGCTGCCAAAGTTTGGAAGTTTGTTTCAGAATAATGTAGATGTATTCAATACTACTGAAGTATATGCTTAAAAATGGTTCAGCTGGTAAATTTTTATGTGTTTCTTAACCACAATAGAAAAATGTATATAAAACTTTAAAGTAAAAATAACAGGACAACATGTCTTGGTAAACCTTATAACATCTGCAGATGATTATTTTTTATCCTTTCAGCCAGAAAACTTACCAAATTAAAACTGAGAAACTACTGGTAAAGTCTAGAACTGTTTTTCATATGTAAACTCATTTTATGTAAAAAAGTGAAAAATATAATATTGATCCTTTTCAACAGCAAATATTGAGGATACAGAAATACATCCTATCAAACTTTTTAAAATGCTAGAGAAATGAGAGGTGTTGGAAATCAAATATAGACTTTAACATTTTAAAATAATGAATTTATCTTGCAGTAAAATAATTTTGAGGGTTGCACCTTCCCTAATAACCGATTTGCCAAAAACATGTTCATTAAAATATAAGATGAGTTTGAGGACCCTTACACAAATGAGACCAGAAGATGAACTAGTCAGGTCATGTTTTGAATGACCATTAAACACTTAATAGAAAGGCTGAATGATGGGATCGGGGAATAGCTCTGCAGCATAAGTGCCTGCCTGGCAAGTGTGAGGTCATGAGTTCGATCCCCCGTACCAAAACAAAACAAAAACACAAAAAAGAAAGGCTGAATGAGCACAACTCCTGGGCACGAGGGCAGGGCTGCACGCGCTGACTCTTGAAGCGGAATCAGAGGCCACACAGCATCGATGACACAGTGGGTTGCCTTCTTTATCTCAGTGGCTAACAGACAGAATTCAAGGTTTTTTAAAACTGCTATAGAATTTTCACTTTTTCTATCAGTATAAAGTAAAACTAGAGTCAGAACTATAAAGCACAGGATAATTGCTAAATTACTAAGTACTTATGACAAACAGTATTGTTTTTAATTTTTAAAAACCCACACAAAATTTTAGAATCTAACATGAAAATGAGTATTCAAAAATTAGAGCTTTGAAATATGACTTAGAATTAATCTGGGGGCAAATAAATATACGAAAAAATGTTCAACATTACTGGTCATTTGAGAGATACAAATTAAAACAACACTAAGATTCCACCTAACCTGGGATAGAATGGCAATCATCAAGAAACCAACCAATAACGAATGTTGGTGGGAGTGTGAGGAAAAAGGAATCCTTCTCCACTGTCGGTGGGAGTGTAGACTGGTGCAGCCACTGTGGAAATCAGCGTGGAGATTCCTCAAAAAACTAAGATTAGCAGTCCTATTTGACCCAGCTATTTCCCTTCTGTGTATCTTCCAAGAAGAATTAAAATCATCATATCATAGCAATAAATGCACCCATGTTTATAGCAACACATTTGTAATAGCTCAATCTTGGAAATAACCCAAATGCTCATGAACTGAGGAACAGGTAAAAATGATGGGTTTTTTTAATACAATTGAGTATTATTCAGTCACAAAGAAGGATAAACTGGAGACTTTTATAGGTAAATAGATGCAACTTGAGACCATACTCATAAGTGAAACAAATCAGACTCACACACGTAAACATCATATTGCTGCACTAGTGTGAGAAGCTGAATGAGTAAATAAGATCCAAAATGTACAATAGATATTGTGAAGTGAGAGGAAACTGTTCAAAAGGAAAGAGAAACTGGAACGGGGGAAAGAAGAAAAGAAAGGGAAAAGCAAATATAGATATATACACACACATTCACGATAGATATATACACAAGATAGTTATGGTAGTTATATTACTAATTTCTCTTAGTTCACTGACAAATAAAAGTTTGTGTTAATATTGTTTGGACTATTACATACCTGTATATTTTACTGTGAGTAACTAATTTAAAGATAACAATATGCAATGTATTGACCAGTGTTACTCTCCTATTAATCTTGTTTTGAAATTTTGTTTTTCTTCTTAAAATTAAAAAAAAAATAATTACTCATAGATCGTTAACAACTATTGTACTTCCTTTCCTTTCCTTTTCCCCTCCCCTCCCCTCCCCTCCCCTCCCTTTCTCTTCCCTGCCTGTCTCTCCTTTCCCTCCTCCTCCCTTTCCTTTCCTCCTCTTCCTCTTCCTTGACGCCGGGGTTAAACCCAGTGCACCGCCAAAGCGCGCACACACACAGTGCTTCCACTGCGCTCCAGCCTTGGTTGCTGACTTTCTCTTTGATTCATTCAGAGTGCCATGGTTTGGGGACACTGGAACATCTGCCACTGCGATGTCACAAATTTTACAAAATGAAATAAAATCAAAGGGGACAGGGACATTACACGAGGTGTTTGGTTAAACTGGTTTCTAAGGTCGAATGTCAAATTTTACTCCTGGCTTTCATATAGATAGTGTCAAAAGACAAAAGAAAACCACAGTTTATCTTAATCATTATTTGATGAAAGCCAGTACATAGATACATAACTTACAGATGCAAATTTTTCTCTGACAGTGTACGTAAAGAGAACTTTTGAACTGAACTGAATCCATGTAGCACCAGTGAACCTAATGAATATGGTTTGAAAGCTGCTATTTCAAGAAACCCTGCTGCTGACCATTAATTCCTCAACAAAAGCATTTCTCCTGGGAGACGCCACACCGCAGTCCAGCCGTGGTTTACAATGACCGCACCTAACACAGTGCTGGGTGCAGACACCCTGCCCTGGGTCCCACGGTCACAGCACGGTGGACGTTCTGTGTGCGCTGGTGAGATAAAGGGTGCCTGGGTTTGGGTCACTGACACTCTTGGCTTTGCAGTGGCTAGTTCGTCCTCCTCGGCCATCCACAGCACGCGTGCTTCACTGGGAACTGGACAAACGCTAATCACAAGATGAGTCCAGACCCCACCACATGGGGGTGTTGGTAGGAGGCAGGGCGAGTGAGGGGCACACAACCCTGTGAGGTCTCCAGTTGGAGTCAGAAGTGTGCTAAAGTTCCCCATTTATAAGTTGGGGAACCTGGGCAAGGGATTAATCTACCCCAAGGATCAGTCTCCTGCTGTGCAAAGAGGGACCAGTCCTTCCTCTTCACCCGGTGGTTCTGATAATCGGATAAACTACTCTGCAGGAAGTGCTTGGCATCCAGGGAGTACGCAGGAGCTGCCTCAGCTACAGGGAGCAGTGCAGAGCTGGCAGGGTCAGGCTGTGCGTTCAGGCTGGGGTCCCGTCCCCTCGGCAGAAAAGGCAGGGGCACACGGGGAGGTCACACAGAGCTCCGACTGGCCCCACTGCCAGTCGTGGGCTATTGCATGCGGGATCAATCCAGGGCCTACACTGAGCCGGAGACTCTGCCGGGCGCCTCGCGTGCCATGTGCTGTGAATCCTCCTAACAAGTCTGCAGCCTGATCTGATTCTTGGAGGACAGTTTGACTGGTGAGAAGCGGGGTCAGAGCTCCTGGCCTGAAGTCCCTGCATGTTTCTGGGAACAAGAAGACTAACCTCCCAGCCCTCGGACTGTGGGCACTGAGGACAATTTCCACACCTGCGGGTTACGGGCGGGAAGCACAGGGCTGGGCCCTGGGCAGGAGCAGGGGCAGGAGCACCGGCTGAGGCTGCAGAAGGCAGGGAACCGTGCCCCCCACCCCCACGTCTGAGCCGACATCATTTTCCTGGAAGCAACAGCCACTCTGCTTACTTTCTGCCTCAGTTTTCCTATCTGCAAAATGGGGTTTGATGCTTTGCCTTCTTCGTAGAAACACAGTCAAGCTGGGAGGATACTTTTTTAAATGCTCTGAAAAGACCTAGGCACAAGCCATGTGATTATCACCTGCCTCATATGTCAAAGCTGCCTTAGAAAGGAGGTAATTTTAAACTAATCGGATGAACTGTGAAACATCATTCAAATGCCTTCATTTGCATCTTTTCTGCATCTGAGTACTTTAAGAATGAACTAGCACTGTAGAAACGAAAGCCGGGCTCGGTGACAGGGACCAGATAAAGGTGAGGAACTCCGGGAGACGCGCACTCACCGGTGGGCTCTCTTATAAAAGCCAGCAAATACCTCTGACAACCGAGTCGCTGGGCCTTGCCTCTCCCCAGTTCCTCCGGCTGTGCCTACCTCAGCGGGTGTGCGTCCTGGGGACCGCCTCCCCCCACCCCCAGGTAACAGCAGATATGCATCAGATGCTCCGGGTTTGCTCAATGAGACCAAAACTCCGGGGAATGGTATCTGTAGGCAGCTTGCTGGTATTGGAGGATGGACCATTGCTTTCTGTTTGTCTCATTACAGCCTCACTGAGATTCAGTCACACTCCATTCAGTTCACCCACGGACGGCGTTCACTCTGATGGTTCACTGTGTATTCACACGCTTGGGCACACACAACCACAACTGGTTTTAGAACATTCTTCATCACCTCAAAAAGAAACCTTGGAACCTTTCCCAGTCACCCCGTTCTTCCTGAACCCCACCCCCGGCCCGCAGTAACCCTAACTCGCTTTCAGTTTCCACAGATTTGCTCAGGCTGGAACCGTGCACCACACGGTCTTCAGGCCTGGTCCCTGGACTTAG
>RJWM01039882.1:0-15893 GCA_004363535.1 Dasyprocta punctata
TATTTTGTTATAGTACCACAAATGGGCTAAAACACTGAGTTTGGCCTCCCACATCTATATTGGGTCTTATTCCTCCAGGAAGCCTTCCTCAAACTAAAGCCTAGGTCTGATCTACTCAGATGAATGAGGAAAAGAATGAGCATATTATGCGTTGTCACACAGTGACTTCATTTGAAAATGTTTGCACCTGGTATTTGCACCTGCTCCTGAACCTATAGGCCTAGGAAAAGAGAAAATTAATGAATTTGAACCCAGATTTCTGGGACACCCTGACAAAAATAAATTGAGTTAGAGAATTCTGTCCCCAGCAATTCTCTATCATCCAGTCATCTCTCTTGTCTAGGACATGATATCTTTTTCTTTGAATAGCTCTGTAGGCATTAGGCAGATTTATGCTTAATGAGCAAGAGAAATTTCCTTTTATTCTGCACAGAACATGCTAAAGTAGTCACCCTTTTAGTCTCTTATAAATGGCTCCATCTCTACCAGCATAAAGAGTAGATTCCTTTTATGATAAGCTGTGCTTTTACATAGAAAAGTGTATTTTCTAAGACAGCCACCAACACCACATTAGTCGGTTGTTTATGTCACTTTGTGTTCTCAGCTAATTTAGAAGTTTCAAAGACCACATCAAATTCATCTTTGTATCCCTAGTACCTAAACAAAATAGACTGCTAAATTTTTAATGAATGATAGAATAACTGACTAAACAAGTAAACAGCAGAAGCTTTAAGATGAAACTTCTTCAATCTTCATAGAACTGCAAGTCAAATAATAAAAGGTTTCATAAATAAAATATCAGTTTATGTGTAAATACACACTCACACACACACACACCCTCTTTTATCCTCCAATGCATGCTGCTATGAAAGACAAACATTCTCATAGTCCTTATGAAGGAAAATGGGATGGTACCTTGCCATTGTCTGAAATACATAAGTCCGATTATACCTACCACTGTAAGACAGTGTCTTCTCATGTCTTCCTATGTTTCTTTTTTTTTTTTTCTTTTTGAGACAGGGTCTCACTAGGCAGTTCAGGTTGGCCTCGAATTCACTTTGTTGCCCAAACTGATCTCGAACTTGCAACGATCCTCCTGCCTCAGCTTCTTGAGTGCTGGAATTATAGGCATGTGCCACCATGCCTGGCTGCTATGTTCCTTTTCATCACACATTAGAGCACATAGAAATCATCCCTAAGGAATGAAAGTAAAATGAGGCAAACATCATCATATTTCTGCTTTAATAGGTATATCCAAACAGTAATATACAGAGCTTTGCTAGCTTCGGTGCTCAATCTATCAAAATCTGTTACTGCATTAAATGCACATATATAATTCAAAACCAAATAAATATATTTATATCTATTTAGAATTCATCTATTAATTTATTTTTGGTACTGGGGATCAAACTCAGGACCTTGTGCTTGCCAGGCAGGAGCTTCACTGCTGAGCTAAATTTCCAGCCCTCTCTTTAGAATTTAATAATGATAATACTACAAATTTTCCACAGATAGCTGCCATGATTTGTATAACCAAAGAATGCTGAAAGGAAACCTCTTAACCAGATCAGCATGAAGATTGAAAAGGGGATTTTAATAGATTTGAGCACACAGTAGAAAGATGCAAGAAACTTGAAAATAAGAATATTGAAGTTATTCAGACTAAGGAACAGAAAGAAAACATGAAGAAAATTCAAGAGAATTTGAAGGACCTATAAAATATAATATAACATATAAACATACGCATAATGGCATTTCTAGAAGAAGAAGAAAGAAAGGGGCAGGAAAACTTTGAAAAAAAATAGGCGGAACTTTCCATATATGACAAAAAGCGTGAGTATTGACATCAAGAAACTCAGCAAACTCCAAGCACCATGAACTCCAAGACAGTCACATCAGAACATCAACTATAGTCAAGTTGTTCAGTAATTACTATACATATACATACATATATATACAGTTTATTGAGCATCCCATGTATATGTATGGGATACTCAATAAAATCAACAGCATATTTCCCACCAGAAATCATGGAGCCAGAAGACAGGGTAATAACATACTTAAAGTGGTAGAAGGAAATAAATTATGAAAATTATTTTAAAAACAGGATAAATGTACAAAAAAATTTAATACAGTGAAAGACATATTGCCATTATTATTCTCGAAGTATTCCTCCTTGCTTCAGATACACTTGTCCCATCATTCTTGCCATTTTCTGAAGCAGGTCTCAGAGTCCTCTTTTGTGAGTGTCTTTAATTGTACTGTCCTGCCTGCCACAGTGCCCTGAATGAGTTCAAAATGTTTGTTTTCCATGGTCATATCGATGTTGGGGAAGAGCCAGAAATCACACAGTGCCAGGTTCCATGAAAGAGGTAAATGAAGACACAGTGCAATGTTTTTATTTGACAGAAATTGCCATAAATGTAAACTACTTTAGAAAGTGGCAAAAATGATGGGATAAGTGTGTTCAAAGTGAGGGGGCATATTTTTAGGGAGATTAATGGCAAGGTGTTACTGCGATAAAGTTTTTATTTAAAGATTCATCATAGCCGGGCGTGGTGGCGCACGCCTTTAATCCCAGCAGTCGGGAGGCTGAGGTAGGAGGAGCGTTGTGAGTTCGAGGCTGCCTTGGGCTACAATGCGAGCACAAGGTTGGCCTGAGCTACATAGTGTGACTCTGCCTCAAAAAAAATCAGGGCTGGGAGTTTGGCTCAGTGGCTTAAGCACCTGCCCTGGCAGGTGCAAGGTTATGAGTTCAATGCCTGGTGCCGCAAAAAAAAAAAAAAAAAAAAAAAAATCATCATATTTTTATGACACCTACTACTTTAAAAGTATCAATTCTTGTTTGCCTTTGTTTTTGTTTTTGTTTTTATTTTAAAACAGGGACTCACTATATAGAACAGGTTGGCCTCAAACTCATAGCAATTTTCCTGCGTCAGTGTCCCTAGTGCTGTGATTATAGGCATGAATCATCATACCCAGCTCAAAATATCAATACTTAAATTAAAAAGCAGAATTGGAATAATTAGTTTTTTTGAACATTGCACACCTCTATGTTATATAATTTTTATGTAAACAAATTTAAAACAGAAGTACCTAAAACAATATTCTATTCATATAATAAACAAAAGAGAGATAATGTGATTAGGATATTATCAAAGTAGATTTTAAATTAAGAAGATATTGAAGGAGGCAAAGAATGAACTATAATGAATAAAAGTTGTAACACATCACGAAGAAGATACAACAAATATTTTCTAAAGTATATGCTTAGCAACAAACCCAAACTATATAGGAAACAAAACGTGATAGAATGGATGGGAGAAATAAATATTTGCACAATAATAAATGAAATCCGTAGCAGGCTACTTTCAATATGAATAGACCAAAGATAAATAAAAAAATGAAGGACTTAAAGGTATTACAATCCTATTAGAACTTACAGATCAATGGAATATTCTACTCATAGCTATAGGCAGACCACGCAGGACCCAGGAAAAGAGAAGCCAGAGTGCCTTTTCTGTAAGCCGACCACATGCAGGGTGAGAATAAAACACACACACACACACACACACACACAACTGTAAGCAACCAGCTGGTTCAGAGGACAGGTTGAGCTGACAGCAACTGAGGTACAAAGACAACTAAATGCTTATATTGTTTGGTTGACTTTGTAGGACTAATGCCGGTAGTCTAAGCATCTATTAGGAGGATGACAGTATGCTATATGGCAACTAAGGGGGATTTCCTTCTGTCTTATTTTTGAAACACAATATTATTCTCACTGTTTTGCTTTGTTCCAGTTTATTTTTATGTTTTAGTCAATGCTCTGTTTTGATTGGTTTTATTCTGTTTTATTTTATTCGATTTTACTATGTCTGAGGAAATGGATAACTATTGTGAAGATAGCAAGATACATTATGGTAGCCATTGTTGATGACCTATTGTCCCGTTTTGAAGTTAGGTACCACTTTCACTGCTTTGTTTTGACTGGCTTTATCCTGTTTTGTACTGTTAAGCTTTATTTTCTTTTTTAAAAAAAGACAAAAAAAGCTGCAGTATAATTTTTCTCAAGTGTACAAAAAATGCTATCCAAGAGAAGCAATATTTTAGCCCACAAATCAGGTTTACAAAATTTTAAAAGACTGATATCATACAAAATATCTTTCTCAATCACACTGAGCAGTACTAGAATTTAAAAACAAGGGACAAACAGAAAATGTGTAAATATGCGGTGAAAAAAAAGAAGAAAAAATAAGGAACCAGGAAAGAATGCATACTTTTATAAATATAGTTCTAAAAGTTCTACCCAAAGCAATTTCACAAGATAAATAAATGTAAAGAAAGAATTAAAAGTATCTCTCTTCACACGTAGCTTGATGTTATGTATAGAAGCTCCTGAAGAATATACAAGAAAAAATGTTCCTGAAAAATGTTGAATAAATAAATTCAACAAAGTGTCAAGGCACAAGGTTAGCATGCAAAATTTTAAGTTAAGCAAAAATCTTGTATTTCTATACTGCAGCAATAAACAATTCCAAAACTTTCATATACAAGGGTTTCAAACAGAATAAAATACTTAGAAATAAATTTTGCAAAGAAGGAACTGAAGCTGGGTGTGGTGGTGCACACCTTTAATGCCAGCACTTAGGAGGCTGAGGCAGGAGGATCGTTGTGAGATGAGACCAGCTTGGGCTAAAAGTTAGTTCAAGGCCAGCCTAAACTGAATAGTGAGACCTTGTCTCATAAAATAGGACTGGGGATTTAGCTTAATGGCATAAGCATCTGCCTGGCAGGCACAAGGTTGTGAGTTCAATCCCTGGTACCAAAAAAAATTAAATAAATAAAGGAAGGAACTGGGTATATTGTTCCATAGTAGAGTACTTAGCTCAATCTTTAGTACTGTGGAAAGAAAGAGAGAAAAAGGAAGGAAGGAAGGAAGGAAGGAAAGAAAGAAAAGTAAAGAAAGAGAAAGAAAAAAGAAAGAAAAAGAAATTCAACCAAGAAGTATCAAGACTGTTACAATGAAATCTATAAATTATTACTGAAAAAAATTAAGTCTGAGATAAACAGAAAGATACTCCATGTTAATTGACTAGAAGATAGCATTTTTAGCATGATATTAACCCCAAGTGTACACAGATTCCATGCAATATCTATCAATACTCTACATCATTTTCAAAGAAATAAAAAAAGCTTTATCATAAATTCATACACAATACAAAATAACCAAAATAATCTTGAAAAAGAACACAAGAGATCTCACAATATCTGATTCAAATCAATCAGAAATCAAAATAGTAAAATACAGATGTCAGAATAGATTATAAAGCAGTGAAATAGAAGTGAAGGCCTAGAGGGCTGGGAATATAGCTCAGCTGCACAGTATCTGCCTGGCAAGTGTGAGGTCATGAGTTTGATTCCCAGTACCGGGAAAAAAAGAAGTGAAGGTCTAGAAAGAACTGTTTATCTCAGTGACCAATTGAGTTTCCACAGTGGTGCCAAGATGCTGAAAAAGGGAAACAACTGTCTTTCCAACCAATGGTGCTAGGACGACTTGCTCTCAACATGAGCAAAACAACAACAACAAATGAAGTTGGACTCACGCCTTGCATTATACACAAAAATTAACTACAACTGTGTCAAGGACTTAAATGTGAGAGCTGAAACTACAAAAACCTCAGAAGAAAACTTCATGTCTTTGGATTGAACAATTTTTTTAACATGATATAAAATACACGGGAGGCAAATGAGTGAAAAGATGACTCATAGGAAAAAAAAATTCCTAGATAATGTATTTGATAAAAGTTTAACATCTAAAGTCCAGTGTGGTAGCACATGCCTGTAATCCCAGCACTTCAGAGGCTGAGGCAGGAGAATTGTTTGCAAGTTTGAGACCAGCCTGGGTTACAAAAGTGAGTTGAAGGCCAGCCTGAATTGCATAATGAGACCCTATCAAAAAGACAAAACAAAACAAAAATTTAATATCTGATATATAAAAAGAACTACTCAACAGCAAAAAAATACCAGCCACTCTTACAGCATATCTAAGTGCTTAACAGTTAGATAGTTAGTTCAGTTGAGTTTATATACTTTTCCTAAGATCTCAGGACAGGCTTGAGGAATTGAATCATTGACCATGCTTGAATTCAATCTCCAGGCTGGCTTCCCTTTCTGGAGGTTGGGGTGGGAATAGAGTTGAATATTGCAAACTTCTGATCACATTTCTGGTATGGTCCTTCTGTTAAAACTTAATAAAACCTCAGTTATGTCATTAGCATAATTTCAAGTATGGTCAAAAGCTTTTTTCTTCCTTCGTGGCACCGGGGATTGAACTCACAACCTTGTGCCTGCCAGACAGGCACTTAAGCCACTGAGCCAAACTCCGAGCCCTAGTTTTTGAGACAGGGGCACACTATGTAGTTCAGGCCAGCCTTGCGCTCGCGTTGTAGCCCAAGCTGGCCTCGAACTCACAACGCTCCACCTTCCTCAGCCTCCTGAATGCTGGCATTAAAAAGCTTTCTTAAGAGTAACAAATGACACTGCTTTCATCCAGGAAATCCAGATTTTAAATCTCTATGACTTAAATCAGGACAAAGTCAGAGATAGATGGTGGGGGTGGAGGATTTTTATTACACCACACATGTAAGTCAATTCTTGCCACACTATAAATTACTTCTATAATAGAATCATGTTCAGAGTATGTGGGCACATAAAGAAACCACAACCAAGGGTGCGGAGTTTGGGAAAAGTCTCATAGAAATGATTGAGACAGAAGAAAATATATATTTGATAGGGGAAAGTATCTGCTCAAAGTCATGGGTCCTGTGCCAGTCGTGGTGGTGCATGCCTGTAATATCAGCATTTGCGGGGCTGAGGTAGGAAGGGCATCATGAGTTGGAGGCCAGCCTCTGGTACATAGTGAGTTCAAGGTCAACCTCAATTACAAAATAAGACCCTATCTCAAAAAAACAAAACAAAGCACAACAAATATTCATGGGTCCAAGAAGATGAATAGCTGAGTGAGGACAGGACTTGAACTTTAAGGAAGTGAAGACTTTTAGGAGACGAGCTCGGGAAGTAGGTGTTTCAGGCAGGGGAGACTGCACATAAGTGCAGACAGAGTAGGGGTTGATTTTGGAGGCAGTGTGGATCCCACTCAAGTCTATTGAAAGGAGGATACTATGGTATTTTTGTATGTGTGTGATACTGGGGACTGAACACTTTGCACTGAGCTATGTCTTTTTTACTATTTATTTTGAGACAGGGTCTCACTAAGTTTCCCAACCTGAGGTTGAACTTGCTATCCTGCCTCAGCTTCCCACGGTGCCAGCATTGTAGGCGTGTGCCGCCATATCTAGCTTGTATTTGTTATTCTCACAGCTAATGCAGACAGCAGAAGGGAGGATCAGTGACAGTGGAAAACAAGTAAGAAGTGAGAACACATGGGAAGGGCTATAACTGTGTAAGCAAGGGTAAATATAAGAGTGATTATTTCTATGAGGCTAGAAAGATGAGTAAAAAGCACTGGACTTGATTTTTCTGTTTATTAAAATACTTTGAACTGTGATTTACAGTGTTCATCTAAGTGTGTTTCTCCTTGTGAAAAGACAGTAACTTCCACATGTATTTTGATGAAAATGCCATTTACTGTAAACAACCTCTGAAGATCAGGCCTTAGCAGTGCTAGAGAATAACCTTCATCAACCCTGACAAAGATATGTGTGCTAACATCCAGGGTAGCAAGAACTTTGCTAAAATCATTTTAGCAAGAATCCCCACTTTCCATATCTAATTACCCTGGATATCTAATCAAATTTCTCATCCCCTACCAACCCTCACATGACGTCTGATCACCCTGGTTTTGTCCTTAGTAAAAATCATGTTAAATGAGACAGGATCCTTCTTACCATTAGGGATATGGCTTGATAATTTTCTGTCCCCAAACCCTCAGTTCTGTCTCTTGGTCACAAATTCCTACACGTTCACTGCATGCTGGAGGTAAGCTCAATCATTCTTTGTACTGCCATGGTCTCTACACTTACCCAGATAGTTGTGAATAAAGTCTGCTTTCTGTGGTTTATAAAATAGCACTGAAGATTTTAATAAGGTACTTGTAACCATATACATCTGTCTCTAAGACAGTCATTAAGAAATGAAACAATATTCTTTTAAAGGAAAATAATTATTTTGGTGGCTCACACCTGTAATGCTAGCATTCAGGAGGCTAAGAAAGAGAGTATGAGTTTGAAGTCAGATTGATCTACATAGGGAGTTCAAAGCTGGCCTAGTCCACATAGTGACACCCTATCTCAAAAAAAAAAAAAAAAGATATTTGTTATACTTGTTACTTGTTTTAATATCTTTATTCTGGGAGCGAGGCTGCCTGCTTCCAAGGATTATAATTTCCATATAGGTATGTCTAGACTGTTAGCTTCAGAAAGTTCTTTGTGAAATTCCTGCTGCTATCTCTAGAGTTTGGGGTATTGTTGTTTTATTTTGTTTTTATTTTTGCTGCTTTGTTCAATTCTTAAGCTTTGTTTAAACTTCCATAGTTTCTTGTGCTCACACACAAATTGTTGTTCATTACTCTATGCTGGAATTATCTTCTGTATGACTGAAGAACCTTAAAAGCACAGATCTTTTTCACCATAGACTCCTGGCACAAAGTGTGTTGACAAGTATTAATAAATGAGTGACAGAATAAATAACAAATTAGTATAATGATCAGTTTTCAGCTCTTTGATTGAAGGAAAAGAACAAATGTCAGAACCTTGACAGGCAAAATCAACTCTAGGGTACTGCCTCGGCAGAAACCGCAGGGCAGACTGGGGGAGCCAGATAGGAAGCACATGACTTTCTTTCATGTGTTCTTGAAGCTGTGTTTGTCAGGTTAGCAGGAATCTTCAGACTTAACTTGTATTTCAAACTGACCTCTTCATGTGTAATACTAGGAGTGGGGAAAAACCATTGCCTGAGAGGAAAGATATTTCTAATTAAATAAGTATAGCTATAGAGTAATTGGGAGTAAATCGGCTGATACTTTTTGTACAGTTAATGGCAAGCAACAATCCCCTTTTTGATAGTTTTAAAGCTATGTAAATCACTTTTAAAAGTATGTATTTGTCTAATTTTAGAAATGAAAGAACTAAGACAGAGCTCAAGGACATGCCAAAGCCAAATCACAGAATCAACGTTTATTTGAGCAGCTTGCACAAAGTAGATGGATGTTTGAACAATGATTCTGATTTCTGGCCTTTTGCTTCAGAGCTCTGCTTGCTGATTTGAGATATCCTGAATGAATGCCTCGTTTCAAATTTCTTTTGCTTTCTCTCTCAGAATACAAGAGGAATTGCCTCTTAATTTTAGTTTATGTAAAATGATAGCATTTACTCTCGTTTTCAAAAAAGGGCCACACAGCAACCTTTAACAATTACTGATCGAGCAGAGGTAGTAATATTCTATGCCTTTGTTAGAAAATGGAATTTGAATAAACTAGTAGAAAAATGAAATTTTCCTCTAGCTCTTTGGTTAATGAATACAACTCCAGAAAGGGGTCACAGCAGTCTTCTTTCAGTGAGTGTTCTGGCACCCCCTTTAGTTAATTAGAAGCTAGACCACACATACTAATTATTCATAATGGGGCTGTCTTCTTTGCACTGCTGTTCACTCTGTTATATGAAAGTACATCGCCGTGTTGCCTTACAAATGCAAGATCAGAAGGACTTCATTCATTTCATCTGAGTTGTGCCCTCGGAGATAAAGTAAAACATTGCACAAACTAAATCAAGGTATTATTATTTGCAAACTGCAAAGATCTCTAATAAGATTATTTCAGTCAAAATGATTTTCTGTGAGCATTTGTGTTTCCCAAATTTTATTAATACTGAAGAAAACAAATATCCTCCCTTTACTTTGATAAAACACTTAACATTTTCCTTCTTTCCTTCTCCCGTTCCCAAATGTGGTAAATCTCTTTCTTTCACAACTTACAGTAGTTCTCCTGAGGCATTTATGTACAATATTTTGGAAGTTTGATACACTACTATTTTAAGTGATTATTATAATAACTAATTTCCCTAAATTCAAATTTCAGCTAACCTATTTAGTTCAAGTGTGCGCCTACCACAAGTTTTCACAGGGTATCCTATTTCTCAAAATCAGAAAGGCTTTGTTAGATGAAGAGGCATTCAAGGTTCAAATTCAGCAGGACTCTCCCAGTGAACCTTGCACTTACCCTCCCACCCCCATCCGGCCCTCATGGTGTCTCCCCTTCCCCTACTCTGAAGGAGGAAGCTCATCAGTGCTAGCACACAAATGCAAAATAACCAGTCAGGCCCCTTCCTAGGAATACAAATCAGGGGCAGGTAGTAGAAGAGCTCAGAAAGCTGAAATCGTACACAATGAAAGGATGAATAGATGAGAGAGTGAAAGTGGGGTAAAGTGTTCAGCTTTTGTCATTTAAAGTGACGTCTTTAACTGTTTGCCTTCTAGATGCTACTCCTCACCAAAGAATAGAGCTTTGCAATGGAGACTTCTCGGGTTAAAAAAAGGTCTCATTTCCTTTTATAAGGTCAATGGTAAAAAATTAGATGTTGGTTTCACTTAGGGAATATATCTGATAAAAATATAGTAGAGAACCTAAGGCACTGAGTAATTTATTACCAGAATTTTTTATTAGGGGGTGGGGTGGGGGTTCATATTAGCTGACTTGTGCATTTCCTTCTTTTTCTTTTTCTTTTTCTTTTCTTTTTCTTTCTGGTTACTACTTAGATCTAAATGCAAGTCACGCTTTACTATATTTACACTTGCCCGAGTTGTGACTTGGGAAATGAGAGTGGCTGGAAGCCTCAATCTTATTTTCTAATTAGATCTACCTTGTTAGTAATCGAAGACATAGTTTTACTATAGTTTTTTGTAATCATTACATCAGTGGTCAATCAAGTGTTATCTTAGCTTTAGGTATGTGTCTTGAATATCCAGAAAATAATATTGCAGGCAAAGCAAAGAACAAAATGCATATACTTTCTCAAACTAAAGTATGAATATTTAATGCTGTCTCAGTGGTTTAAAACAGAATTTTTAAAAAAAATTCAGAATAAGAATAAGCCTTAGTCTAGCCGGGCGTGGTGGCACATGCCTTTAATCCCAGCACTCGGGAGGCTGAGGTAGGAGGAGCGTTGTGAGTTCTAGGCCAGCTTGGGCTACAACACGAGCGCAAGGCCGGCCTGAGCTACATAGTGCGACCCTGCCTCAAAAAACCAGGGCTGGGGAGTTTGGCTCAGCGGCTTAAGTGCCTGCCCTGGCAAGTGTAAGGTTTTGAGTTCAATCCCCAGTGCCGCAAAAAAAAAAAAAAAAAAAAAAGAATAAGCCTTAGTCTCTTTTATAAGAACCAGAGGAACTCAGAAGTAACTGATACAGGAAAAACGATCCCAGACCTCCAAATGATATAGGGGAATGAAACTCCCAACCTACTATACATCCAGCGCCAGTTCGTGTTCTCTAAAATTGAAGAATGAATTTTAGGAACAACGGAGGGTAAGAGCAGAATGTATTTATTGAGAGAAAGAAAGCTTCTGTCTGAGGGACAGAAGGAGGCCCGAGTGGGTTGCCAAGGACTCTGTCATTTTTAGGGACTTTTATAGAGTAAAACCATGAGGTTAGATGGGTCCAAGGCAGGGAAAATGGGAACCTGGAAGGTGGGCATAACGTGGGACATAACTATGGTCAAGCAATAAGACTAAGGGCTGGGAATTTGGCTCAGTGTCTTAAGTGCCTGTCTGGCAGGCGTGAGGCTGTGAGTTCAATCCCCAGTGCTGCCAAATAAATAAATAAATAAAATAATTGATTAAATCAAGGACAAATGGGAAAGCAAGTCTTGTAGCAAGCGGGGATGCTTAACAGCAGTGACTCTTCCTGTAGCAGGTGATAGAGAGCTATTTAGAATATCAATCCTTAGGATATGGGTGCATTTGTTCTGCCTTTTGTCTTGAGATCTGACCTGCAGCAGGAGGTGCCTGCCTCCTTAGAGGTTACAAGGTATCTGAACTTCTGCACTGGCTCTTTCAAGGACCTAGCCCTGTCTGACTGCCTATAACATTTCTGTCTAACTCATTTGCCTGTAACATAACTACGAAGTTAACTGAGAAAATTAAGAATTTGTATTACAACAGTAGCATATTTTGACTTAGAGCTAAAGTTTTGGTTTAATTTGTTCTTATTGAGGGTGCATTTCCTAATTTGGAAGACAGGTCCTAGTTTAAAACTGATAAATACAGTAAATCGTATATTAAAATTAATTATCTTATTCAACCAAACATGTGTTTCTTATTCTTTTTTGATAAAGCCAGTTTGCATGTACATTAAAGAAGATAGAATGACATTGAAGCAGAGAAAGTGTGCCTAAGGAAGAAATCCCGAGATATCCAAAATGGCTATTTGATGATGGTATTGAGTAGCAGGGAGCCAACAGATGGAGAGGTTTTGTAGAATATGGGCAACCACACATATTACAAAATGTTTTTGCATATGTTTGCTATTTATTCAAAATATTTTCATTGCATAGAAGGAGAAGCAGAGCTACAGAAAGTTTGTTACTTTTATAAAAACACTTCTACCTAAAGCCAGTACCTTACCTTGAACTTGTTTTTCTTTTATTTCTTTAGTAACATGAGTTTTTTAAAACTTTTTTTGGCTTTTTGAGACAAGGTCTTGCTATGCAATTCTGGCTGGCCTTGAACTCACGAGGTAGCCCAGGCTGTCCTTAAACTCACAGCCATCCTTCTGCCTCCGCCTCCAGAGTGCTTGGATTATAGGTGTGTACTACCACACCCAGCAACATGAAATATTTTAAGGTCAAATATAGCCGTTCCCTTCTCAATGCCTTAGGTAGTACTATTTCCAGTATTAGTGAATTTTAAAAACTTTACTGGTTAAGAATATCATACCAGATTTTTCAATTCCCCATAGATAACAAGTATTTTATCCACTACCCACTAGCTTTGATTTTTACACACAAGTAATGCCGGGAAGTTTCTCCTCTGAAATCTATCAACAGTAAAAACCATGTATAAAACTGAGGTGACAGTATCAGATAAACAGTTCTAACCACACGTTCTCCGAAAATTTGATTTTATCAAAAGATTTTCCTAGAAAGCTTATTGAAGTCACTGTAGGTTAACACTGGGATTAAACAGTAGATACCCATTCTCTTACCACGCACACACATTTTTGTTTTCTTAGTTTTACACATTTTAAAAGAAAGACTATAAAATCACAGTGATCTGAAAGGCATTAAGATGGAAGTCAGAGGATAGAGATGTAACCTGTGGAAAGAGATCATTTGAAAGGAAGTAGACTCTGCCATTTATCATCAGTTGTGTTATCTCGGTGTCCTCTGACATCTTCTAGCTTTGGTATCTTATCTACTACTAATAATATCTACTTCACAACAGGTTGTTAGGATTAAATAGAATCCTGATGTAAATTTTAAGAGGGCTTTTGCCTGTTTATAGCGGCTGTTCAATCCATAGTAAACCACTTTCTTCCAGGAAGGAGCAGCATTTGCATACTTTACAGGGAGAATGGTTTGGGGAAGGGTGAACTGCCAAGTTCAATCTGATATCATTATGAGCTCACCTGTGTTTTGAGGATTGCATGACTGGAGAACACACGGTGAAGAGCGAAACGCTGGAAAAGAATAAGGGCAGATTGGTTTGAACCAGAGAATCCGTGTTGTCACCAGTCTCACTCCCAAACACCAAGGCTGCCAACTCATGGAACCCTTTTCTGTACGACCTCATAGAGGTCGACCTCACATCTCATGCTGGGATCCTGACTCTATATGAGTTCCTGAACTCTATCTGAATATTCTAACTGGTCATGTCAAAAACTAAATGTGCGAAATTCTCCATCCAAATTCCTTCTACATCTTGCATTTCCTAGCTTTCCAGTTGGAGTTATTTATCCTGAGAAACTGGATTATTCACTTTGTCCTTGTAGAGGGCATTCAGTGGGTCACCAGGTCATGTGGACTCTTCCTCCCAAAGCCATGTCTTGGGGCCCACGCAGCTCCAGCTCACATCAAGAGAGAACTGATCCGCCTTCCAGGGCTGGGTGCTGCATGACCCCGGAAGAGAACCAGAATGGGCCCAACCGGGCCCCAACTAGCTGGGCCTGCGTGGCACCAGTGCAAAGGCTTGGAATCAAGGACATCATCCATATCCCCCCTCCCCCCCAAGCAAGCTGCTGGCTCTGAGGTCTGGCTAAATTGATGGCAACTAGGGTGCATAAAGCAACTAAACGCTAGTATTGTTTCGTAGATTTTGCAGGCCTCTGATTGGCACTCTGAATGTCTCTTTGCATGAAGACAGTAGGCAATGTTGCAAATACGGGGGACTCTCTTCTGTCTTGTCTTCGAGGACCAATATGGTTCTCACCATTTTGCTTTACTCTGATCATTATTATTTTTCTTTTTGTCCTTTATTTTATATTCTGTTTTTATTGATTTTGTTTTGTTTTGTTTTTGGTTCAATTCTACTATACCTGTTGGAATGATCAGCTAATCTGAAGATAGCAAGGTATGTTATAGTAGCTATTGTACTCACATTATCAGTCTTTGAAGTTCGGTACCAGTCTTACTGCTTTGTTTTGATTGACTTTATTCTGTTATGTTCTGTTGTATTTTACTATCTTTAAAAAAAAAAGCCATGCCTTCTTCTTCGTCTTCATCACCAGTAGTTTTTTGTAGACCTATACTTTGATCCCACCTTAGCCCAAACACATTTACTTCTCTCCGCTCGGAATGTCATTCTCTTCCTTTCTTCCCTCCCTCCCTCCTCCCTCAGGAGTACTTACTCCTAGTTCAAGAAATAACTCTGATGTCCCCTCTGCCAAACTTTCAGTGGATGGTGGCTTACACTCTGATTCAGTTGTGCCCACATAAAGAACAAATTTAGAGCATACTCCATTCTATTGTTTATTCCTGTTTTCCCAAATGACTCATTTTAAGTTATAGAACAAACAGAAAATCAAGTAAATACTCAGTGAACAATGAAGCAATTTTAAATGTATAAAGTGAAAATATGTGCATTCCAACCCAGATGAATTCACCACTGTTAATATTGTGGTATAGCCTCTCCCACCTGAATAAAGAGAAGCCCATTCCACACACATTCCCATGTGCATGTGAGTACAAACACATGCATATTTTGTAAGACTGAGATTTTAAATACAGACTACCCTGTAACCTACATTTTTATTTAATATACCATGAACTTGTAATTAACACTAATATACTATTTAACTTATAGAGAACCAATATTTTTATAGTATTGGGGGTCAGACTCAGGGACTCTCAGTCCTTTTTATTTTGAGACAAGTTCTTGTTAATTGCTAAGGAGTTTTAGGCTCCTGATTTGCTTGGACTCCAGGCTAGCATCACCACACCCTGCTAGAGAATAGCTTCTTATTGGCAAACTGTTCCAAAATTTTTAACTCACTTTGTGTATTTGCTTATTGATGTTAATGAATAAGGATCAACAAAATGCTACTTTTATTATAATAGAAATTGATAAATATTTCATGGAGGGAAGATATCTCTTAAAATTATTTAGGCTTCTGCCGGGTATGGTGGTGCACACCTGTAATCCTAACACTCTGGAAAGCTGCGGCAAGAAGATTGCAAGTTCAAACTCAGACTGGGCAACTTAGGTACTTACTGAGACCCTGTCAATAAATTAAATAAATAAATAAAAAGTGGCTGGGGATAGAGCTCAATGTGAGGGCCCTGGGATTCAATCCTTAGTATTACAAGAAAAAAAAAAATTCTCATTCATAAATGTATTTTAAATTTCTCCCCCAAAAGATCTACTTTGCATTTTCATACACTCTCA
>RJWM01039883.1:0-15814 GCA_004363535.1 Dasyprocta punctata
CGGAAGCCGGGAAGCAAGCAAGAGGAAGACCCGCCTTCCCTTATACTGTATCTCAGCTCCACCCCTGGGCGGGTGTAGCAGTCACGTCATTAATCCTGATGCCATTAATCCTGGCGCTAGACAACAAACTGATCACAAGTGTCAGACTCAGCCCCATCAAAAGTATGAGGACTTGGGGGTACATAACATATCCTATACACCTCCCAAAGAATGAATCTCTGCAGATCATCACTATTCCCTTACTTCTTTACAAGGCATCCTCCATTTAATCCATGTGAAATCTTTAGGTTTGTAGGTGGTGAAAGCTGGTTTTAGTCTACTTATTCAATGTGACAGATTTAAAACCTTCTTTGTTATATTGTACTATCTCTAGGTCTCTTAGTTCCAGTTCTTACAATATATTGAACATCTTCTGAAGTCCTTGTATTACCTTGTGGTTTACTTCATTAGTCAACAATGACATCAGCTATGCTTTCTGACACAGTACTGACATGCTACTACCATATATGGAATTGCAATAGTTTTGTTTTGTTTTTAAATAATATCTTAAAATTTTTTCACTGGATTGTTACAAAAAAATTCAAAAATTGTAGAAACATTAATATCTGGTCCTTTAGATAGTTTAAAAATATCTCTTTCAAAAGATGTTAGTCAATTTCATTTATAATATGTAAATATTTTACTGACTTTCTGAAATAATTTTTTTGATAAATAGAAAGATGCTTGTTTAATTGTGTATAAAATATATTTCATATTGTCAGGAGGTGATGATACCTTTGAGATTTGATACATGAAATGCAAATGCAGATCAGTCATTTGTAAAAACTACAAAATTTTCTGTCTTGTTTGTGTCACACTGTTTGCAGTCAAAAGGCAGATTGTAAGAGTCATAACTTAATTCTCTTAAGGCGAGAGTCAAGGAAATGTCTCTATGGCTCAATTACCTGGGCTCAAAAGCCAAGACTACTATCAACCTTGCCTCCAGCAGCAGCATGGAGCGTGCCTGTGTAAGCTGTATAACATGTGTATCACAGAAAGCAAGTTGACGTCTTTCTCTTCTAGCCAAATACATTCCAGTATTTCTAAAAAAAAATACTGTGTATTTCAATGCGAGCAGTAGGTAATGCACCATAGAGAATGGTGTATTTTGATATAGCATTCTGAATTCCACATTTTTTCTTATAAAAGTCTTCCATAAAAACTTGTAGGCCTTTTCACACAAATGGAGATAAGTAATATGTGTATATATCCACACAGCTATGTGGTTCACAATAAGGACTCTCAGGAAACTACCGGCATCAAAATTGAAATCTGAGAGTATTTTTTAACTTAAAATTCATCTTAATTGTTTTCTAAGATCACCAAGAATGCTTCCTTGTATACATTTTTATATACTTTGATATAAACTGTCCTTTTCTCAGATATTGTATTGTTATACACTTGGTTTCTTCAGGAGGAAAACATACATTCACTTTCTTTCCATTGCAGAAATAAGTTTTAATTTGAGTAATTCTTTGTATCATAAATTACATTGAATTCTTTCATACACACACACACACCGAAAAACCAGTTTTTAAATATTTCCTAGAGATATATTGGTATTCTCACTTTACAATTAAGAAAATTAAATATTAAGAGATATTAAGCAATTATTCCTCAATGTCATATAATTCCTGAATTTCGGAACTAAAGTTATTTTTGCTACTTTATCTGATACACTATTAAATTATGAAAGACTTGCTTTAAATCATGTAGAAATTATGTGTTGAAATGTGGTTTTATATTCATGTTCTCTATTTCTAAGCAACAAGCCCAGCATCACACTATGCACATTTGTAGTATCTGCATTTTCAGCTGTGTAAATAGCTATGTAACTTGAAGGGAGTTTCAGGTTGTAACAGTGTCAGCCATGGCAGCCAACTGTGCAAAAGAAAATGACAGATAATGACAGAAAAGTGATGGCAATTTGCAGGATATCAGTTAAAGGATATTGGTTCTCTCCTACTGAATCTGAGCTCAATTCCAGGATGTGTATGGAGAAGATCTGAAGTTTATTACAAACACATCATGTCACAGACACGGTGCTAAGTATTTTATATGTACTGATGGATGAAAATTTTCATTTAAATCTTGGGAAATATAAACCCTTTATCATGAATATATATATATTTCTATGATGATTTCATGTATTAGTTTTCTTTAAAGACCATATTAAAAAGCACATTTTTCTTTCTTCACATTAAAGTAGCAGAAAATAAGTGTTGTAACTTAAAAATACATTTTACTGCATATTTCTATGAAACCAATGCAAGACAGAAATTAACTGCTTCTGTCTTGCATATTTTATGATACTTTATATTCATACTGCAGATCATATCTGTTTTATTTGTCTTTAGAAATGATGAATAACAAAATACAGAAAATACTTTGTCATAGAAAATGCTTTGTTAGTACAGTAGCTAATTGGAGAGCCTAAATCAAAATATAGTTAGTTGCGAACAATTCAACTGTCTGTGCAGCTGAACTCTGCATGTGTTGTATGTGGCAGGAGAATCTTACTACAGGTGTTTCTAATATGTAATTGCAGCAATATGTTTCATTAAAAGAATGTTTTATTCTACATAGTGTGACCCTGCCTCAAAAAAACCCAGGCCGGGAGTTTGGCTCAGTGCCTTAAGCGCCTGTCCTGGCAGGCATGAGGTTGTGAGTTCAATCCCTGGTACCGCAAAAAAAAAAAAAAAAAAAAAAAAAAAAAAAAAAAAAAAAAAAAAAAGTTTTATTGTGTCTTGCAAATAAGAGTAAATCAATTTCTTATTTTTAAGGCTGTAGAGGGCTAGGTCTCTAGATATTTAAGCTCAGTTTCCATACTTTAAAGCTTTGTTTAACTAAATTCATCATCTGGGAAGTATCAGGTATGAAAAGATATTTTCGAACATCACCAAAATATTGAAAGATGTGAGAATATTTTAGAATGATAATATGATCTCAATTATGTTTAAGAAATAAGGGCTTTAGAAACAGTTGGAAATAGGAAGTTTGAGTCACAGCAATGTATTCAGAAAGTCTTGAGGAAGCCGGAATATGTTGATGTTCATGTTAATATTTCATTGAAGGTACAACTTGAGTCAGCTCAAGAGAATTAACTCACACACCTGAATGAATTGTAGGAAACAGCTGGCCCTAAAAAAATAATGATTTAATGATCTAATATATGATTTTCTAATATATTATTTTTAGGATTTCTAATATATTACTTTTAGGACTTCTAATATATGATTTTCTTTTTTCTTTTTTAGTATACAATTCTCAAATTTTTTCCTGTCTTGAATTGAACTTTGAGCCATAATTAATGCATATGTTATTTCACTGATTTGAGATGAAAATGTTCACATAAAGAAAACAGAAGAAGTAATATTTGGCAACAATTTATTTATTTTAAAATTTCACCATTTAATAAATCAAATGTGACATGACACTACAGGATTCAGAGATTCAGTTTCACTATGAGTGAAGTTAAACAATTAGACTAATGGCTAGTGCTTATTATAAGCAAGTCCTCCGAAGTCAGAGATTTTCTTTTATGAAACAATTCTATCTAAGATGTCAACTGACACTTTATATTTCTTTGCAGGAATTCAGTCTTGGTGAAATGGTTTGGCAAAGACTGACATTCTGGCTTTGTTGCTTATGTAACAAATTCTAAACTTCTGCTCTAAGATCTTGTATACAAACTTTCATAAAATTATAGGTGGCTAGTTTGTAATTTTACAAGTGGGTATAATCTTAGATGATCCAGCATTTTTTATATTTAGTAGATTTTATTTGTCTATGTTTTATCTACTTTAACATTTAATAGTAAACATTCTCCAGATACAAAATAATTTTCTCAGTCAATTTTTTATTGTCAAGGAAAAAGGTTAGTACATTTCTCATAATTTTCATGAATAAAATATTGAAACACAAGCTATTATCTTATGGTGTTACACTAAAAGATGCTACTTAAAAATAGTTCAAGATGATTTTTGTAAGAGAAAAAATAATTAAAGATTTCCTAGGATAGAATTTGGAAGGTAAAATTCAGTTTTGTTCTGGTAAGTTTGTAAATTTCCACTCTTGAAATATATTGGAAAATTGAGGTTATATTAATCACAAGAGAATTTTTAAGAGAAATAAAGTAGGCCCTTAGTTCAAGTAGCTGTTTGCTAAGGCTTTGCTAAAGTCTGTCGCATACTTATATTTAACATCTTTCACATCATATCTTCAGTAATACTTTCCTCATTTAAATTCCATTTGAAGTTCACATATCCTGAAGTTTTAAATGTGTAAATGAATAATAAGGCACTGAAAATTTGCATAGGATTGAGATGAGGCAATATCTCTTAGGAAATAAATAATATTTTCTAAAAGCTAATCATGCAAAATAAAGCACCAGTTAATATCAAAATCAATCAATTTAGAGGGTAATGAATGGTAATGCTTGAGTTTGCCACTAAGTATCCCATATAAGCAATGCAGAAACTTCTATGTGAACCATGGTGGCAAAGAGAGGAGCATATATTTGATTATTTTAATTAAAATATCTTATGAACAGAATGAATCTAGGTATTATAAAGAGATTAAAAACTAACATATTTGATAATTTTTGAATCTCGATTTGAAAACATGTGCAGCGATACCTGATATTTAATGATTATGTATTATAACAGCAATATTTCTCTAAAAAAAGCAAGGCTTATTTGAGCAATCTAAGTTTGTATTCTGGAATGTGACTAAATTATGGAAATATATATTTTTATCTTTACATTCATTCCAAAATTATGTACTAATTAACCAGACTATGCTAAGCACTGTCCTAGGTACTGTAAGAGATGCACACATGCTACAGAATGGGTAAAAGTTGTTTTTTGCACTTTTAATTTAAATACTTTCATGTGCAAAACATTTTAATTACATTTTGGTTTTTAGTTTACAAATTAACCAGATTTTATTTCTTTAAGTGATGAAAGAAGCTCAAGATAATATCAGGCATATAAAGGTGTAATTATACATATTAAATATTATAAAAGCATTTAAAAATATAATCTGGATGCACATGCCTCAAGCAAACACAGCTAAAACGAGTGACACAAAAATATTTCAATTATTTAGCAGGCGATAACAATTTCCATTCATTTTTACATGTCACTGGCTATTGAGAAGGACCCCATGACTGCTAATTTAGTGATAGTATATTAAGCAATTTGATGCAAATTTTATTATTTCAAGCATTGACTTTTGGGTAAATTCTTTCTTATGGAAACAAAATAGAATGTACATGAGGTTTAGCTAACAATTTCAGGTTTCTTTTGAGATCTCATGATGCCATCTAGAATTTTGTATTGTCATTTTAACTTTTAATTACAGAAGTTATTATCTTATTCAAATTAGATTTTCTTGTGAAGTCTTACATACTCTTCTCCACTTTCTCGTCCACTACCTACTTATTCACCTCCTATAGGGAGAACAATATCTCTGAAAATGTCCATATTGTATGTTGCTTCTTTACATGGCAAAAAATAATTTACAGAGAGGACTAAGCATTTGGAGATGGAGAGTCTTTTATATTATCTGAGTAAACCTGATAAAATCATCTGAAACATGTTGTTTGTTTGTATATTGATCTGAAGATAAATCATGGAACTGAGAATTCATTTATTACCGTAGAATTAAGAGAAACTTTCCAGACTTAGTTGACAGAAGGAGAGAGAAAGAGAAATATTAATAGATTTAAAATACTGAATAAAATTTGGTGAAATATTTCTATTTTTTTTAGAGATGTGATGAAAAATAAGTCAGAAAGAAGCAACTTTGCTGACTTACGCAGAGGAAGATGGGCAATGGTATTCATGAGTAGAAGCTTCTTTGATGCTCCAGAAAGAACTCAGACCAGTCAGCACTTTGATTCTAGTCAAGGAGAACAAAGTGAAATCCTCAGACCTACAGAACTGGAGAATGACAAATTCTGTTGTTCACACCACTGAATTCAAGGTAACTCATTACAGGAAACAATAGAATCATACATTTGTTTTTCTCTCACATGCAGACACACAAGGTGGTGAGGCACAGGCACTTTAAATATTGTGATTTTGCTGCATATAGCACTAAATTATTGACGTTAAAAGCTGGTTATTTTTAGAGAAATTAGCATTTTGAGAGTGGTGTTTATGAATTTAACATATTCAATTATATATTTTGGTGCAATCATTCTAGAATTTTAGGGAAGTGATGAATAAAACAAGCGTTAGAGAGATGCATCTTCCTGACCTGCATCTGCACACTAATTATGTACACTAGATCTTTAAGAAACAAGAGATATCATCTCTTTGAATGACTGTTTAAAGACCTGAGTGCTGAAGTCACTTGTTCATATCTACTTATGAAGATGTAACCCAGAATATACATAAACATTTGTATTCAGGAATCTTTATATTACTTGTATCACAGTTTTTCTCCTTTGACATTAACAGAGTATGGTGCCAGAGATGACTTCATCAAAATACTGTTTCACTTAATAAAATCATAACAACTAATATTACAAATAAATCCCATGGAAGAAAACATGGCATTGAGGAATGATTTAACCTAGAAAACAAACCAAGGCAATAACTTGTATTAGGTGATTAGTTCCTGTGAGAGTCACTGGATATTCTAGAGACATGCATGCAATTAAGTGAAATTTTTGGCATATTCCGACTCCCAGTTTAATTTTCACATTGTTTCTTTTCTCATGTATCATTTGCATTTTCTTTATAATGTATGTGACATTTTATTATTGTAATAATTTATCATTTAAAAATTTTATAATATGTAATTTGAAATCTGAAGGCTTACTAATTTAAGATTCAGCAAAATGTATAGTGTCAGTAGTTTCACAACTTTTATGTGTATCTACGCATAATGCATTTATATGTCAATCCATTTAAATTTCACAAAATATAAGGATATAAAAATTTACATGTTTAGTTATTACTTTTCATAGCATTTTAAATAAATTAGATTTATTACATTGCCTTCCCTTTCACTAGCCTTTTTTGATCAGAGGTAATCATTTGCCTCTTGCATGTTAGATTTTTTTCCACCTAAATTATGCTGGATTCTTTTCCAACATCAACTGTCCAACATCAAATGAGCATTTCACAACTTAATTCAATTCTGACAATAACTTCCAGAGTTACCACTGTCCAAAATAAGGAGTTCATTACTAGAAGAATATCCTTAGCCGGGCATGGTGGCGCACGCCTTTAATCCCAGCACTCGGGAGGCTGAGGTAGGCGGAGCATTGTGAGTTCGAGGCCAGCTTGGGCTACAACGCGAGCGCAAGGCCGACCTGAGCTACACAGTGCGACCCTGCCTCAAAAAACCAGGGCCGGGAGGTTGGCTCAGCGGCTTACGCGCCTGTCAGGCAGGCGCGAGGTTGTGAGCTCGATCCCCGGTGCCACAAAAAAAAAAAAAAAAAAAAAAGAATATCCTTAACTCAGATGCTAATATAAATAAGATGCCTATGCTATGGTACTTCTGTATAATTTGGCTACAAATCTGGGGATTCCCAGAACCCTCTTCTCGGGCTTGGACATTTTATAAAAGGAAAATGTTTTAATTGCTACCTTACCCCCACTAAATAAATGAAGAATGCAACTCGGGAACAGCTAAATGAAGGAGTTATATAGGTCAAAATATGGGAGAGGAGTGTATAATTTGATGCCCCCTAAGCACAGCACCCAGGAATTTTCAAAACACCTTCATTGAATGATTTACATGTAGGCATGTCTTATTAAGTCTGCCACCACAAGAAGTTAAGGTCTTTTAGAGTAGGGGATCTATTTGGTTCATTGCTCTTTCTGTGTGTATTAACGTGTTTATCACATAGAAATGCTCATTAAGTATGACATTCAATTGACTGACATTCAATTTCTGCATTTGTCTCTTCATTTTTGTAACTCTTTTATCTTTTTAAAAAGAAAGGTAGCAATTCTCTCAAAATGCTCACTGAATAATTTGGATTTGCCCCATTCCATTAAAAAAAGCTACGTATCCAGATCCTATTAATCTTTTAAGTTACATATCCAAGTTTCTAAGTGAAAAACACTGTTGTTCAGACAACATCTTTTGAAGACTTGATATATGCATTAAGTATAAAAACTTAGATGTTAATTAAAAGTGGAACTTTGGTAATTTCTTACGATAATGATGTTTTCAAAATATTAGTATTATGGGAGAATCCTTAGCAAATTCATCATGTCTTGCTCTTTTTGATATTGATTTATAAAATTTGATAGATTGAAGTTTTAATTTATATTGCACTATGATAATTTTTGCATAATTATTTTTTTATTTTTTACTGGTACATTTTAGATATGCATAATGATAACATGCATCATAGGAAATTTTACCTGTACATGATATGTCTTGCTTCTTTTTCTGCCATTCCCCTTCCCTCCCTTCAATTGCTTTTAACCTCAGTATTTATAAAAGCCTTGTTTCCATTGTTTTCCTTCTATTTTCTTGTCCTTTCTTGCCTTTTCCTCCCCCTTCTCCATTTTTCCCCTTTCCATTTGGGCATTTTCTTCCAGTTTCTCAATATCCATCATACATTTTGGTCCATATCTACAGTTTAGCATTCTCACACTAGAGAAACAATGCAGTATTTATACATTTCTGTCCAATTTATTTCACTTAACAGTATGGTCTCAAGGTGCATTCATTTACTTGCAAGTGTCTCAAACATATCATTCTTTTTTTAAAATTTTATTTTAAAGAGAAAAAAGAGAAAAAAACAGAAAAATCAAGATGCAAACAAACCTAAAAAACAACAACAACAAAAGCAAAACAACATCAAGAACAAGAACAACAAACAACAATAGCTATATAGGTTTTCAAAACAAGATGATAGTAATTTTACAATAGTTGTTAAGCTGCATAATGTTATCTTCAAAATAGCTGCTCCGGTTATCAGATACAGGAATAAAACAAAACAGTAAAATGAAGCAAAACATTGAATTTCAAAAACAAGACAGAAGGAAATCCCCCACAGTTGCCACAATGCACACTGCCATCCTCCACATAGATATTCAGACCCCCAGCCCCATGTCTGCAAATTCAATCGAACAATAGGAGCATCAATGTATTGCTTTCACCTCAGTTTCTATCATCTCACCCTGAATTCCTCTGAATCAGCCAGTTCCTCACCAGGGTTGGGGGGTGGTGAGGGAATGCTCTTCTGATTTCCCATCCTGCACACTAGCTTACTTATAGGAAGGCGTGGCTCATCTTCTTCCTGAGTCTATCCCCATTCGCCACAACGGACCCTGGCTCTTGAGAAGGCATGGATTGACTTCTTGCTGAGTTTCTTCCCATTCCCCTTTGCAGGCCCTGGCACATGGGAAGGTGTAATTCATCTTCCTTCTGAGTCTCTTCCTGATTCCCATGGTGGACTCTAAACTCACAGGCAAGTGTATCATTCTTTATGATTGAGTAGTATTCCACTGTATAAAAGAAATTTCTTTTATACCTAACGACTTCTTCATCATTGGTTGATGGCCATTTAGGCCCTTTCTGATTTAGCTATTACAAACTGTGCTGCTATAAACATGGATGTGCATATATCGCTGTGGTATGAAGCTTTTAATTCTTTCAGGAAGTTACCAAGAAGGGAAATAGCTGGGTCAAATGGAACATCTGATTAGTTTTTGAAGAATCTCCATACAGATTTCCACAGTCGTTTCCAAGTCTGAAGCACCACCAACAGCAGAGAAGGGTTCCTTTTTCCTCACAACCTCACTAGCATTTTGTTATTGGTTTGTTTCTTGATAATAGTCATTGTTTCTGAGGTGAGATGAAATCTCAGTGTTTTATTTGCATCTCTCAAATGATCAGTGATGTTAAAGGTTTTTATATATTTATTTGACAATTATACTTCTTCAGCTGAGACATCCTTACTCATTTCAGATGTCTATTTTTGGATTGGATATTTAAATTCTGGGAGGTGTTTGATTTCTTGAGTATTTTATGTATTTTAGCTGTTAGGCCTTTGTTTCAGGAACAAATGATAATTTTTTCCCATATTGTAAGTGTCTCTTCACTCTGTTGGTGCTTTTGTTTTGCACTGCAAAAGCTCTTTAATAAGATGACATCCCAGTTTCTGATTCTTCATGATGGTTCCTGTGTGATCAGGGTTTTGTTCATAAAGACTTTGCATAAACCTAAATCTTTAAGATTCTCTTTTCTAGTAGATTTAGTGTTTTCATATTTAGATCTTTGATCTATCTCAATTTTAGTTTAGGGGACAGTGAAAGACATGGCTCAAGGTATAATCTTCAGCATGTAGAAAGCCAGTTTTTCCAGCACCATTTATTAAAGAGACTTTCTTCTAGTGAAGGTGTTTGATCCCTTTATGAAAGATAAGATAGCTGAGTGTGTTTGGAGTTGCCTCTGCATCTTCTAATCTGTTCCATTAATCCTCTGGTCTGTATTTTTACTGGTACTATGCTCCCTTTATCACAGTAACTTTGCAGTAGCTTTTATCATTTCAAGTCAGGAATTTTCATACCCTTACCTTCCTTTTGTTGCTCAGAATTGCTTTTGGTATTCTAAGTTTCTTCTGGTTTCAAATAAATTTTAGCATTCTTTTCATTACTTCTGTGATGAATGCTATTGGTATTTTGATTGGGATTGAATTAAATCTGTATAGTTACTTTAGAAGTATGGTCATTTTCTGTATTTTTGTTCTTAATATCCTACAATAAGTCATGTCTTTCCTTTTACTAATGTTCTCTTCCATCTCCTTTTTGAGAGTACTCTGATTTCAGTGTGTAGTTCTTTTACTTCCCTTGTTAGGTTTATTCCTAAATATTTCATTTTTTTGAATGCTATCGTGAAAGTGTTGTTTCTGTAATTTCTCTCTCAATACGTTTTTATCTGTGTACAAGAATGCTATAGATTTTTGAGTGTTAACTTGTATCCAGCTACAGTATTGAATTTGTTTATGAAATCTAGAAGTTTTTTGATGGACTTTTTCTGTCTTTCAATGTAGAGTATCATGTCAGCCACAAATAATTATAATTTAACTTCCTCCTTTTCTATCCTTATTCCTTCATATATTTCCCTTGTCTAATGGGTCTCACTAATGTTTCCAGAACTATACTGACTAAGTGATGACAGTGGACACTCTAGTTTTGTTCCTGATTTTAGAGTGAAAGATTTCAGTTTTTATCCACTTAGTATGATATTGGCTGCTGGTTTGACATTGATGGCTTTTATTCAATTGAGATAAAAATCTTTGATTCCAATTTCCTCTAGCGTTTTTATCATGAATGAGAGTTGGACTTTGTCAAATGGTTTTTCTGTCTCTATTGAGATTATCATATGTTCTTTTTTCTTGGATCTGCTTATGTGTCATATTAAATTTATTGACTTGTATATGTTGAGCCATCCCTGCATCACTGGAATGAATCCTACTTGGTTGTGGTCTATAATCTTCTTGATGATTTGCTGCATTTTTTTTCCCAGTAACGTTTTGAGGATTTTTGTGTCTATCTTTACTAGGGATATTGACTTGTATTTCTTTCTTTTTTTTTATCAGATCCTTTTCTGGTTATGGTATCATAGTAATGCTTGTTTCCTGGAATGAATTTGGGTGCAGTGATTTGTTTTCAATTTCTTAAATGTCTTGAAAACTATTCACATTAGATCTTCTCTAAATTTCTTGAAGAATTCATCAGTGAATCAGTTTTTGTTGGTATATTTTAAAATTCCATTTTCAATATCATTGACCAATATTGGTTTATTTAGAACTTTTAGATCTTCTTGATTAAGCTTTGGTAAGTCATATATATCTAGGAACCTGTCCATTTCTTCTGGGTTTTCCATCTTATGAGAAAACAGGTTTTCAAAGTAGGTATTGATGATGTGAATTTCTGTCAGATTTGTTATTTCACCCTGTCCATTCTTAATTGTATATTTAATTCCATAATTAATTGGATATGAGTCTTATCTTATCTTTATTTTTTCCTAATAAAATTGACTAAGGGCTTGTTAATTCTATTTAATCTTTCAAAAACCAATTCAGATTCATTGAGTCTTCATACTGTTTTCGTTGTCTATTCTGATCATTATAATTTCCTTCTTCATAAGAGCTTTGATTTGGACTTTTTTTTTCTAGAAGCTTGAGGTTAAACATTAGGCTGTTTATTTGAGCTCACTGTGTTTTCCTGATGTGAGAGTTCACTGCTATAAAAATTTTTCCCATATGATCACTTTCATTGAGTCCCAGAAATTTGGTATACTGCATTATAATTATCATTCAATTGCAGAAACTGGTTAATTTCTTTTTTAATTTGGATTCTGTGACCTGTTGCTTGTTCAGGAAGATATTATTTAATTTCCCTGTGTTTATGAATTTTTTGTGGTTTCTTTTGCTACTGAGTTCCAATTTCATTGCACTATGATCTGATAATATGCATGAGATAAATTCAAATCCTTTTCATTTTCTTCAGCTTGTTCTATGAGCTAGTTTGCAGTCTATTTTGAAAAATGCCATGAGTACAGATGAAAAATTTTGTATTCTGATGTTTTGGGATGGAACACTCTGTGGACATCTACCAAGTCCATTTATTCAAAAGTTTAGTTCAGTCCTTGTATTTCCTTATTGATTTTTTTGTCCAGTTGATTTGTCTGTCTATTTATGACAATGGGGTATTGAGGTCCCCCATTACAATCATATTAGTGCTTATTTGATTTTTCATGTCCATTAATACTTTATATTGCTGAGTGCACTGTTATAGGTGCATACATATTGATGACTATTACCTCTTCCTCTGCGATTGTTCCTTTTACAAAGATGCAGTGGCCTTTTTTGTCTCTCTTAATCAGTATTGGCTTGAAATTCAATTTATCTGAAAATGGAATAGCTATCACCTTCCTTTTTTCTGGGTTCTTGTTAAATGAAGTATTATTTTGTATTCTTTGCATTCAGTCTGCAAATTTCTTTTTGTAAATTTTTTCTTGTACGCAGCATATTGTTGGATCTTCATTCTTGATATGTTCTGTCAGTCTGTATCTTTCCATTGGTGAACTGAGATCATTTGGTTAAAAGTAATGTGTATTGACATCTGCTTGTCATATTATTTTCCTGTTATTGATTACTTCTATTTGTTCTCCGTTTAATTGCTTGCCTTGTATGTTGGATTCATTCTGTTTTATTTCATGATGTTATAATTCTCTTTATCTGTTTCTAGAATGCCCTTCAAAATACTTTGGATTGCTGGTACAGCAATGATGAACTTTTTCTGGTGTTCTTTGTCATGGAAGTGTCATATTTTTCCATTAATTTTGAAAGATATTTTTGTGAGGTATATCGATCTGGGATGGAGCTTGTTTTCTTTCGGCTTGCAAAACTTCATTCCAAGCTCTCCTTGACTATAGGGTGGTGTTCAAAAGTCTGCTGTGATTCTGAAGGACTTTTCTTTATAAGTGATTTGCTTTTTTTTTCCCCCTCTAACTGCTTTTAGTATTCTGTTGTTTCTCTGAGTTCCTGGAATGTTGACTACTGTATGCCTTTTTTAAAATCATGGCTTGTTGGAGTTCTATATACCTCACTTATCTACATGTCAAATACTTTGTCCATTCTTGGGAAGTTTTCTGCCATGAGTTCTGGTAGCAGCTTTTTAAGTCATTTTTGCTAATTCCTGCTTTTTCATTGACTCTGATAGATCTTATGTTATTCTTCTTGGTATCATTTAGCAACTGTTGAATTGGTTTTTTTGTGATTCCTTGCTATTTTTCAGAAGTCTTTCTTTTCGTGATCACTAACCACAATCTTTTCTTCTACATCTGGCAGTCTTCTACATCTGGTATTCATATTGGCACATATAGCTGCATAAATGGACTTTGTAATCGTCTAGATATCTGTTTGTATCTGTTTTATGGATTTCATTTCTCTCTTATATTGGGTGTTCATTGTTTTCCTAAACATTATTATTTTATCTTCATCTGTTCTAGAGTCACTAAGCATGTTTTTCATTATAGTCACTATTTCTCCTGTTATCTGAGAAAATATTTCTGATGCGATTTTTTCCTAGAGCCTCATTCACACGCTTTGTTTCTTCAGCTGTTACCAGTTCAGAGAGTCTAGGTGGGTGACTTTTGAATTATTCCACTTCACTGGCCCTGGGTTTGGTTTTGGTGAACTGGAAATATGGGGTTGCATCTTTCTTCTCATTTTCTTTCAGTTTTTTAGTTTAATTACTAGATTGATGCTTGTAAATTGCTTATGGCAAGTAGCTTTATTGATAGTATGGAAAAATCTTACAAAATGACTGCTTCTCAGTGGTGCCTTCTAGATTTAGAACTTCTGTTGCTAGTTCCTACCTCTTCAAATTATTGTAGATAGGAAGTTGCTACTACTTGCATAGCCCCTGGTTCTTTTGCTTGGCTTCTCATATTGTTTATGACCTACAGGCAACCTCAGTCTCAGCATACCTGGAAGAACAGCTGATTAGAACAATTATGTCTCCATGGCTAAATTAGTACAATCAGTATTAACAATGACATCAAACAAATCCTAGTATATGATAAACTATGGTAACCATTTTATTTACCACCTTTAACTGTATGAACTAGATTTATAGTTCTATAACCACATCTAAAACAAACCAGAAGATTTATATAGTAAATATACCCCCAGTACGGTGATGTTGTCCTTAGGGGAAATAGAAGAAGAGGAAGAGACTTGAAGCAAAGCTGTAGGACAAAGGAAAATTATACAAAGTTTGGAAAACTGATGAAGAAATCAATAGAGAAAAACAGAAGGAAGAAATAAAAAGAACAGAACAACAACAATAACAACAATACCACTAGAAACAGTGTTCACACTCATGAAAACAAGAACAAATATGAAAAAAAGAAAAAAATCAACAAAAAGAAGAAAAGAAGAAAAAAATGTAAAATTCAGGGTTTGTTTCTGCTGTCACTGGAAGACAGAGTGGGCAGACAGAGCTCAGATTATTGTTGATTAATCTCAGTAAGCTGGCAGTAGATTTATAGTGGAATAATGAATAATCCCTGGAAACTATACCTTTAGTTCCACTAAAGTTCAGGCTGGATTTTGGCTGTGAAACTCAAGTCCAGTTTATTCAACCTGCAACACTTCAAGTGCCTCCTGCTACCTTGAAATCTGTTCCTTTACCTCCTGTAACTTGAACTCCTTGAACTGATGCTTGCATACCCATATCTATAGCAGCACAATTCATAATAGTTGAATCTTAGAAGCAGCCTATATGTTCTTTTGTGTGTGTGTGTGTGTGTGTGTGTGTGTCACTGGGGATCAAACTCACAACCTCGTGCCTGACAGACAGGTGCTTAAGCCACTGAGCCAAACTCTCGGCCCAGCCTGTATGTTCTTAAACAGGTAAATTTATAAAAAAAAATGTGGTACACAATAAATAATACAGTGGAGTACTCCTCTGTCATAAAAGACAAGTCATTTGGAAGAAAATGGATACATATTGTGATCGTAATGTTAAATGAAACAAGATGCACAAATTTTAATGTAACATAGTTCATCTCATATGAGAAACCCAAAATATAAATAAAGATCAAAAGACAGATTGTAAAAACTAGTGAGATAAATCTTTTTCAAAAGGGAGGATAGCTAGAGATGGAGGGAGGATAAGGGGAAGGATAGGCAGGAGAGTGAAAAAAGAATTAATGTTTGTTATTTATGTGTACCCACATCCCACATGGAATGTAGTTATAATGTTCTGCAAACATGTGCTAATAA
>RJWM01039884.1:0-15826 GCA_004363535.1 Dasyprocta punctata
CTTCAAGGACAGACTGGCTCAGTTAAAGACAATGATTGATTCTACTCGCTCACCCAAACCCCTGACCTTCCTGCTGTATGATAAGAAACAGTCTTCGGCTCAGAACAAGTCTGCCTGACAACCTATGACCTGGCCTGTGTCACCCATTATAAAATAACCTAGCAGCCTTTCGTACTTCCTGCCTAAAACATACATAAGTATCTGTTTAACCCCAAGGTGGGGCTGGTGATTTGGAACTGTTCCCCCAGCCCACTAGGGTAATAAAGAGCAACCTTCCAACTCCTCGGTGCCTGGGTGTCCTCCATATGATTCAGTCCTGGTTTTTCCACAACTGTCCTACACCTGGCACGGCTGTGCATGGGAGGTGGGAGACGTGTCGTGGAGGCGGCGGTGGCTGCCTGACACACCTGGCTGGGGTCTCCAGGGGCCGTGGAGCGACTGCCCGGGTGCTGCTGGCAAGGGCTCAGAGGGCACAGAACACGCACCAGCCCTCTGCTGCCCTCAGCGCCCAGGGCGACTGGAGGGAGAGCTTCGCATGGGTGCTGAGCTCAGGGGTCCCCAGCATCTGGTCTGCCCCCCACATTGGGCAACCGCTTGGAAAGCAGCTGAGGGAAGAGGAGAGGTCAGGGTTCACCGGGCCCCAGGCCAGGCTAAGGGACCCCGCCCGAGGCACTGCCTCTCCTGGCTGCTCCTTGGCACCAGAGGGAGACTTGGAAAATTTCTGGGGAATCACATCAGTGAGTAGCAGCACCGGGGTGGTCCGGCAGCCCTTGGTCCTGGGCACTCAGCCACCTCTGGAGGGACAGATAAAAGGACAGACAGAGCTGGGTCTGAAACCTCTTGGCCAGGTGGAGCCACAGGAGCAGGTCACACAGGGATACCCTCTGGTGATGTGGCCAGGGTCCCCCCACCACCCCCAGGATGGTGTTGGCATCTGAGAAGGGGCCAAGGCAGGGAAGGGACCTGGAAGCCGCTGCAGAAGGGTCAGGACTGGGGCGGGAGGAACCTCTCCGCTGTGGGCCAGGCCTCAGGTCTAAAGAGCTGCCTGGGTGCCCTGACCGGCCTGTTCAGAGAAGCCCTGGACAATGCCCCAGGGCCCCCACTGCATGGGAAGGGGAGTGGGGAGGGGAGTGGGGAGGGGAGTGGACACAGCAACTCGCAAGGCCACTGAGGGCAATGGGAGCTGTGACCCTCACTGCATGCCAACCGGATCAGTCACGAACCTGACACACAGAGGCCGTTCTAAATGTCTCCGTGAAAGCAATTTTAAGGACGAGATAGCGCTTACGTCAGCCGACCAGCAGGCGGGCGGCACTCTGGGTTTGGTCAGCCCGGCTCCATCAACCAAGGTCTCGGGAAAGATCCGACTGCAGCAGCAGCAATCGTGTCAGCTCTTTGGGCTGTGGATTTGCCAGCTCTGAGGTCAATGAGCCAATTCCGCAAACACGTTGATGTCTCTCTGCTCTCTGCCTGCCTGCCTGCCTGCCCATCTGCCCGTCACCCACAGCCATGCGTATCATTGGTACTGCCAGGCATGGTGGTGCACACCTGCAATTCCAGCACATGGGAGGCTGAGGCAGGAGGGTTGCCCTGAGTTGGAGGCCAGCCTGAGCTACTTAGCGAGACCCTATCTCAAAAAACCGAAAATAAATAAATGAAGTAGAAAGGAAGACACGAACATACATGATCCTAGGCCTAGTCAGGGTCAGGAAGATCCAAGTCGCTGACCCCCCCCCCACGCCTTGTCCCCCTGGAGGGCCTTCAGGGGCAGTGACACGCACAGAGCTGTCCCCTGTTGGCATGACCAGGCTCCTCCTGGAAGCCCCTGCAGGACCAGGCCTCCGCTCGGCGTGATTCTTCCTAGACAGATCTGTGTGGGCGGATACGGACCCTGCATGGTTTATACGGGGTAGCCCACGTAGTGAGGCGTCTACCTGCCGCCCACGGCCCTCACCCACCCGCGCGGCCTTCACCTCCCCAACCCCGACCCTGCCGGTTACGCAACCTCGTCATCCGCGAACCCTTTGAGGTCGCGGAGGAAGCTCCGAGAGGCTCCCGCAGACGCAGGCGTACCTCGTGGGTGCCGCGGCCCCAAGCCCGGGCAGGGCTCCCGGTGCAGTTGTTGTAACCCTGGAATTGCACTGGGGCCTCCGCCATAGCTTCCGCAGTTCCGCAGTTGCAGCGACGGCCCGGCAGAGGGCCTTCCTGGGCCTGGGCCTCGGAAGCTGCTGCGACTCTCGGTACTTTGGCTGGACGCCAGAGCTGGGGTTTGGAGGGAGAAATGATTGCCACACTGGGATAAGGATCGATAATACTGGAGGATGGTGGCACATGCCTGGATACCCAGCACTTGGAAGGCTGAGGCGGGAGGATCGCCGTGAGTTTGAGGCCAGCCTGGGCTCCATAGTGAGTTCAAGGTCAGCCTGGACTGCATAGCGAGACCCTGTCTCAAAAAAACCATTGTCCCAAAGTAAGACTGCTGTCCTGTCCTTAGAAACCTGAAACCTGGTGCTGACCCGGCCCCTCATGGATGAAAGTCCTTTCAGTCATCCGTTGGGAGCATAGGGAGCCTCCTCTCCATCGGAGATTGGCTCTGGCAAGTAACTTTCCTCCTCCTCCAGCTTATGTCGGGCTCCCGAAAGTCCTCCCACTGCCGAAGCATCGTTCTCTGCTGTGCGACTCCAGCGAGGTGCCACGTAACTAGTCTTATAACTACGCACTTCTATGACGGGGGTCCCATAAGATTACAGGAGGGACTCGAGCTGGGCATGGTGGTGCACACCTGTAATCCCAGCACTCAGGATGCTGAGGCAGGAGGATTGCTGTGAGTTCAAAGCTAGGCCCCATCTCAAAAGAAAAAAAAAAAAGAAAAAGAAAAAGAAAAATGTATACTGTAAACAGCGTGCTGGACAGTCCCAGTCACAGCCTTGGACAGTCCGGGTTTACGGAATCTCCTGGTCACATCACGGCCTCTCGTGCGGGGGGCTCTCACTCCCCGGGCTGCTGTTTCCTGCCATCAGGAAGACAGCACCCCGGGGAAGGATGGGCGCTCTCCTCTGTGTGCAAGTCCCTCCCAAATCAAGGCCAAGGACTTGGGGAGGGAGTGAGTCCCAGACCCCACCTGCTGGGGCGCCTCCAAAGTGAGGTGACTGCACCCTGGTTGTCAGCCGGTAGGCTCCTCCCCAGCCCCCATCCATCCCACCTCCGGCCCACTTCTCCTCCCCAGCCAGCCCTCTCGCTGGCTCTCCCAGCGCCCTCAGCCTTGTCTCCCCAGCTGCACCCTGAGGTTTTGCTAGATACCCAGCTTGGTCTGCAGGCTGGCCTTGAACTCACTATGTAGCCCAGGCTGGCCTCCAACTCACAGCAATCCTCCTGCCTCAGCCTCCCGAGTTCTGGGATTACAGCTGTGCATCACCACACCTGGCCTCTGAACCCCAGTTCTGCCGCTGATATTTAGTGTCTCCCCATCCTGATGGCTGCAGACATATGTGCTGAAAGAGTATGAAGCTGTGTACCTCTCCTGGCACCAGGTGGGCACTGGGGATGCACTGGGGGCCCTGGAGGCAGAGCCACGGGGGCTCCACGGGCTTCCCCACTGTGTTCACAACCCTGGACTGAAAGAACACAAGACTCTTAAGTCCCAGTCACCTCCCTCCCTCTGCCAGGACCTTGGGTCAGGGTCTGAGCCTTTCGGCTTCAGGCCACCAGGGGGCGCCCCGAACCCTGGCCACCACCAGGACCGGAAGTGACTTCCCAAGGGGGTCAAGGGCCCAAAGCTGCCCAAGGACCTCAGCCCTCCCCAAAGGCCGGGCAGGCAGCACGCTGCCCTTTCCCGGAAGGTGCCGAAGACCAAAGAGGACTGCAGGGCCCAGACAGTCGGGGTCGAATTTGGGAAGAACCGCGGCAGGGACAGCCCCACCCACCGAGGGACTGGGGTCTGCTGTCAGGGTCGTCGTCTGCAGTTCCATGGTAAGTGACAGAGAAGCCCAGGAAACCAGTTCGCCGTGCGTTATGATTCTGTCCCTAGAAAAGCGACTCCAGAAGATCGCCGGGAAGGGGCCCGTCTCGCTGGTGTTTCCACAAGCAGTTCTTTTCACTCTCCCTCCTTTCCAGGTTTTTTTTAGTGACTACACACTGCTCTTATAAGAATGAAAATTAAATTTTAAAAAGGCAGTCTGGCCTGGCGTGGTGGTACATACCTGTAATCCCAGCACTCTGGAGGCTGAGGCAGGAGGATCACTGTGAATTCGAGACCAGCCTGGGCTACAAAGTGAGCCCAAGGCCAGCCTGAACTGCATAGTGAGACCCTGCCTCAAAAAGACAAAAGAAAAAAAAAAAAAAAAGACAAGAAAAGAAAAAGGCAGTCTGCTTCTGGGTGATGTGTATTAAATCCCACTGGAAGAGCTGCTGTACCCTAAAGGGACCCCCACCCCAACTCCATGCCCTGTCAAACATTCCTTAAGATGTTTAAGAAAGAGACCAATTGTTTCCCTTATCTTTGTTTAATCATTTTGTTTGTTTGTTTGTTTGTTTTGAGTGCAACCTGGTTTTGAGCTCACTTATATAGCCTAGGTTGGCCTCGAACTCACACCAGTCCTTCTGCCTCAGCATCCCGAGTTCTGGGATTACAGTGTTTTTTTGTTTTTAATTAAAAATTATAAGCCAAGCATGGTAGCGCACTCCTGTAATCCCAGCACTTGGGAGGCTGAGGCAGGAGAATCATTGCAAGTTCGAGACCAGCCTGGGCTACAAAGTGAGCCCAAGGCCAGCCTGAACTGCATAGTGAGACTCTGTCTCAAAAAGACCAAAAAAAAAAAAAAAAGTATTACACATGCACAAAGTAGAAAGCCAACCAGTACAGAAGGGCTTGCAATGAAAAACAAGCTTTCCTGTCAGCCCAGACCACTTTTCCAGGCCCAGTGCTTGGTGTAGTCTTTCAAAACTTTCTGTGCATACACGACCCTAATTTGTGGTTATTTTTGAGACAGGCTCTTGCTGTATAGTCCAGGTTGGCCTTTGAATTCACGGTGATTCTCCTGCCTCAGCCTCCCAAGTGCTGGGATAGCAGGTATGCAGCACCACACCTGACATGACCCTACTGTTATGCAAGGCATCTTCTCTCTTTTACCCTATTAGGCACTTTGCTTTGTTCACTAATGAGACTGTCTTAACACTTTATGGAGTGTTTTATCTCTACCACCTTCTCCTAAAGACACATGCAATTCTAGACCATCACATAATGTACTTCCTCAGTGTCCTACCCAGGGGCATTTAGGTTGTTTCTAGCTTTTGGTCGAAACGCCTGTAAGGAAAGTTTCTAGAAGAGAACTAGGATTCCAGGTTAGGTGCCCGTTCTCGTTTCGCGTGATTACACAGTGCCGTCTTCGATAGTAGTTGTGCCAATTTACACATGTGCTGTGGCTAGGAACTGGGACTTAGCATTTCGTTAGACCCAGCGGGGCAATGCTGAAGTGTCCCGCTTCAAGACTGGGTGGAAATCCCATTTCCTAGTTTGGATCTGTGACCCCCATAGCCCCTGGTCTGAAGGCTTGGTCCCCAGCCTGTGGTGCTGTGGGGAGGGAGTGGAAACCTCAGGAAGTGGTGGCCAGGGAAGAAGTCACATCATGGGGAACGGGCCGGCATGCGGGTCATGAGGACCCTGGCCCTTTCCTGCCTCTCTTTCCATTCTGGCCACCAGGAGGTGACTGGCTGCACTGGCAGCAAATGCTCCCACCGTAATCCACTGTGCTGCCACTGGTCACCAGGGATTGAGGGTGACCAAACTAAACCTTTCTTCTCTATAAGCTGATTCCCTCTGCTATTTTGTCACAGGGATGGAAAGTTAACATATGCAACAGATTTTTAAAAATTAGGCCTCCTTGGCTTGTGTTCCAAAAGTCTTTGTTTGTTTGTTTTTTAGACAGGGTCTTGCTATGTAGTTCAGCTAGCTTTGAGGTTACTATGCTATGTAGCCCAGGCTGGCCCCAAACTCACAGGGATCCTCCTGCCTCAGCCTCCTGAGTGCTGGCATGCACCACACTGCTCAGCCCAAAAGGATTCTTGACTCCCATCACAGCCTTCCTTTTGGAAGGAGCTCTCACCTTGTGTCCTTGATAGGGTTTGAACCTGTGAGAGAAAGCACGGGTTCCTCTCTGGAAAGCGGCCCAGGTTGCTCCCTGCTGTGCACGTTCAGGCGGGGACTCCCCAGCCTCTCGTGGCTATGCATGTGCGCTGCGCTAAGCCCAGCCCTGGGGTGAAGTGAGGCGGGCTGCCCAGGCTCTCTCCAGCCCGCGTGGTCCCTGCTCGCCATAGCAGCCTCCCGGGCTCTCTCCCCAGGTCATGTCTTACAAACGTGAGCGCCGTCAGCCGTCAGCCCTGGGCTCTCCCGAGCTGGGCTCCGCACCCAGCCCTGGCCAGGGAGGCTTGGGTGGTCGTGGGCGCCAGGCACTGCTGCCCCTGCCCATGCCAGGCCCTGTACCTCCTCCAGCCAGAGTCCCTGCCCGGCGCTTCCCGAGCAGCATGAATCCCCACAGCCTCCCTTGGCGGGGCTGTGACCGTGCTTCCTGCCCACAACCACTGCTCTCTCCGCCACGGGGAGGATGCCGGTGCCTTGTAGCTTTGGGTTCCTCTTCCTCTTCCTCTTCCTCTTCCTCTTCCTCCTCCTCCTCCTCCTCAGCCGGCAGTTCCTTAACGAGTGTGCAGGAAACCTGCTCCCTGATCGCCGGTCTCTACCTGGTGTGCCCTCCTCCCGCCACTGCCCTGCTTGCAGGCCCGGCTGTCCGGGGTGGATCCTGACAGTTGACCAGCCCCAGGGCTGCAGGAAAATGTCCCTGGACCAGCTCCCTGCCCCTGTCGTCAGCCACGTGCGCCACCACCCCGGCCCAGCCTGCCAAGCCGGCTCACTTCAGAAGCCTCAGAAATCCAAACCTTTACTTCCGACCAGGCGTGGTGCCACACGCCTGTAATCCCAGTGCTTGGCAGGCTGAGGCAAGAGGGTTGCTGCGCGTTCAAGGTCAGCCTGGGCTACACAGAGAGACCCTGTGTCAGAAGAAAACAAAAAACAAAAACGAACAAACAGAAACCAAGAAACCCTCCCTTTCCTGGCCACGACCATGACTGGGTCTCCGAGCCAACTCCCCGCATCCCTGCCTGCCTGTGCCCTGTGTCCCCTGTGACTCCAGTGTCCCCTCACTGCCCGGCTGGCACCAGCTCCCCAAGCCGCCCCAGGCTTCTGGAGTCTCTCCCTCTCCTCCCCGCACTCTGCTCCAAGGCCCTTTCGAATAGGCTGTCCTTGCTCAGTGTCACAGTGCCATCCACCTCGACAGTGGCCAGGCCTCCTGCAGTCCACCAAGGGCTCTCCACGGTCCCCACCTCCTCTCCTTCCCTTCTTCCCTCCAATCCTGTCTTTCTTCTCTCTGTCTCCTACCCACCCTCGGATACTCTGATCCTTCCTGACTTTGGGTTTTTTGTTTTTTGAGACAGGGTCTCCCTGTGTAGTTCAGGCTGACCTTGAACTCACTATGTAGTACAGGCTGGCTTCCAATGTTGAGGCAATCCTCCTGCCTCAGCCTCCTGAGGACTGGGATTACAGGTATGCATGTTGCTCAGCGTCTGGCTGGGTCAATGGGGGAGATGTCTAAGGAGTTAGTGCTTTGGAATATAGGCCCTCAAGGATAAGCTCACACTGAAAGATCTAGAAAGAAGGGAAAAGCTTGAAAGATCTAGAAAGAAGGGAAATGCTTGAAAGATCTAGAAAGAAGGGAAATGCTTGAAAGATCTAGAAAGAAGGGAAATGCTGTACACAGGAAAGTCACGTGGCTGAGGTGACCGCAGTCACTTGTATCTCCTGATCAGAGCCTCCTTGGGCAGCCTGGACTGCGGGAGCCGCAGCCCTCGCCTTTGAAGGCCCTGGAAGAAGAGAGAGTGGCTAGACCCTCGAGCTTCCGGTCCAGGGTGGCGTTAGACACCCCCAGGTGGCCCTGCAAGGGTCAGGATTCTGTGCCTTTGAGCAACCCCCCCAGACTTCCTGTTATCACCTGAGCAGAGTCAGACCGGGTGCCCCCCAGAGCCCTTCTGATTCCGTGACTTTGGAACTCTGTATTTGTCCGCAGCTGGTCTTTTATCTAGATGATAAAGCCACATCAAGGAGAAAGCAGGAACCATAACTTATGAATTAGAGAACAAATGTGTGACTTAATATTTTTGGGAGCCCAGGTGTTTAAAATATAGAAGCACTAACCATTTCAGGGCCTTGTGACTAACGACTGGGAGTGGAATTTCATATTTGCTGGTTTAAAATTATTTTTTATTTATTTGAGACAAGTTCTCACTATATAGCCCAAGCTAGACTTAAACACACTATGGAGCCCAGGCTGGCCTCCAACTCATGGCAATCCTCCTGCCTCAGCCTCCCAAGGGCTGGGATTACAGGTATTCACCACCACACTTAGTTTGCACTTCAAATTTGCAATTAACACCTTTCAAGAGATTCCAGATGTTTTTCTTTGACTCAATAATGCCTTTTGAAAGGATTCTGTTTACAGAAATTATCCCAAATAAGGACCACAATTTACTCACAAAGATGTTCATCTCAGTGTTGTTTAAAACTGGAAAAAAACCAAGAGTGACTTCAGCTTCTGACCCCCTAGGACAGTGAAGTCATTCACAGCATGCATCTGACATATTGCCCTTTGCCAGCGAATAACCTGGAGAAAACACCCAGGATATAATGGGGTCAGGGAAGGCAGGATTCTAGTTCAATTTTGCAGCATGACCTCAGTTTGGGAGAAAAAGGAAAGCTCACAGATTTAAAAAAAAAAAAAAAAAAAAAAAAAAAGGCCAGAAGGAAATATGGTTAGTGGGATTCTGGGTGATTTTCTCCCTGGTTCTTTGTGCTTCCCAGTGCTTGGCATCCATTCCTTTGAAGCCCTGTTCTAAAAGCAGTGTGAAGCTGGAATCCGAGAAGGCAGGCAGCGTTCGCACCTCCCCTTGCAGCCGCGCTGGGCTGCTGGGTCCCTTCCTGGCCTCCTCCCCGGCTGCGGAGGAGGTGCGATGGCCATGTGGTCCATCTCTGCCCACCTCTAGCGCGGCGAAGAGGGAGGACGGGGCGATGGCACGGTGCCCGGGGGCTCGGGGCATGAACTCTGGAGGGAGGCTGAGCAGGAGCCCGTGACCCGGAGCCCAGAGCCCCTTTGTCCTCGGGGATGGGCAGAGCAGGACGATGAAGGCTTTAGAACAGATGCAGGGGTGCAGCCTGGGGTCGGGACTCCCAGCTGCCCTCTGGTCCTGCCAATAGCCGTGTGGGTCCCCCAGGACCCCTTTCCCCACGGCCAACAGAGCGGGTCAGGTGCACAGCCTTCTCCAAGGGCCGACCTTTCTTCTCTGGTTGCCATGGTCTCAACTCTAAGAAGCAGGATGTGCAGCTGTGGCCAGGGCCGCTGTGCTGACAGCAACCGGGCTCCGTGTCCTGGGGGCAGCAGACCTCCCCTCCCCTCCCCGGCGGGCATAGCAGGCAGCCCCTGCCTCCTCTCTCCTGGGACAGGGCTGTGTGGTTTCCATGGAGACGACCCTGCAGTCGCAGCTAAAAGCTTCTTGACCTCAGCCCTCCTGCCCCTGCCAGGTCTGCAGTGTAGACCAGGGTCTCCCTGAGTGGGACCCTTGGGCCACGTAGGAACAAGCCTCCAGCCAGGAGCTCAGGGCCTGAATCGACGCACACAGCCGGATCCCGTGGGAAGAGGAATCCGGGCGGAAGCTCTTCATGAGTGTGTGCACGCGTGCATTTACATGCTTGTGTCTGCTCCTGTGTGCGAGTGTGTGCACCCATGCAGGCATGGCCTTGCCGTGATTAAAATTCTCCAGGGAAGAGGCTGTCCTGTCCCCAAAAGGGGACGCCAGTACCTTGCAGTTTTCCATCTTGGCAAACTTCAGTCGGTTCCTGCTCAGGGACTTTGTGTCAGCTCACGTTCCATGGTCCCCACACGGCCCATCAGCTTCGCGACTGAAAACACCACACATCATTTCTCTCAGAGTCTGGGGGCGCAGAAGTCCAGGGTCAGTCTCCTGGGGCCACCAAGGTGTCAGCAGAGCCACCCCCAAGACTTGTGGGCCACCTTCTCTGGCTTTCTGGAGCTGCGCCCCTCGCCATCCTTGGCTGAGGTTGCTTCCTCCGTCCTCAAAGCCGGCAGCAGGCTTGGGGTTACCCTCTGTATCAAACCCCTCTCTTCCTCCCCGTCAGAGGAACACCTGGGCTTATGCGTGTGCTTCTGGTCAACCTGTGGATCATTATTCACTTGACCTCGTGGGCTCTGGGCTTCCCTCCGCAGTGGCAGATCCAGATCTTCCCTGTCCCCTCCCTGCCCTGGGATCCCTTCCCCAGTGGCTTCCACCTGCCTGGAATTCCACCTCAGAGAGTAAGATTTAAGGGGTGTACTGAGAGGGGAGCAGCTCAGAGGTGAGGGGACATGGCATCCTGGGATCCCCCAAACCAGGAGCCCCAGCTCCCGTTTGTGGCCCATGTGGAAGGGACTGTGTTGGAGAGGCCCGGGCTTCCCCCAGTCCTGTGAGCGTCAGGTGACCAGGGGGGACAGGGCCAGCTCCCCAGCCTCCAGCTCGGGCCTGGCAGGGGACACGCAGTGGCCAGACACTTGTGCCTGCAGACGTAGAGGTCCCAGGATGTGGTACCGAACTCACAGCCGCCGCCATCTGTCCTAATGATGGACCACAAGTTAGACCTGGAGCTTTGGTTTCGCTAACTTCGGGGTCACCTTCCTAACCCCAGAGGCCAAACTGGCTCTGACTTTTGCACACCAGTGTCTGGGCCTGAGCACCACTGCACACCCTCTGTTTAGGAAGTGATTGCTAGAAGAACGGGGAGGGAGTCCTTCTCGGCCTGTGTGTCAGTCTGCGCGTGCATCTGAGTCTAGGGATAGGAGTTTGTCGCAGTCAAAGTTACTCAAGTGCACTAAGTGTATCCTGCACGTGAAGAATGTCCCCGTACCACACCCAGAAGGCGCAAATGGAATAGCTGGGTGGAATGGAAACTCTAGTTTTAGTTTCTCGAGCGGTCTCCATACTGAGTTCCACAGGGGCGGTACCCGTTTATCTGCCCACCGACGGTGGAGTGGGGTTCTTTTTCCTGCAGCCTCGCGTGGAAGTGGCCTGTATGTGCGCCAACAGATGAATGGATGGATGAAGAAAACACGGTTTTTACACACAATATGGATGTTCTCTGCCATGAGCAAAGATAAAGCTGAGTCACTGTCAGAAAAGGGATGCACCTTGAGATCATAATGTTAAGTGAAATAAATCAGACATGCAAGCTTATATATCACAAGGGTTGTCTTACATTAGAAACCTAAGTTACAAATAGAGAGCAAAATAAAAGATAGATAATAGGAAACAAGGAGATAGATCTGTCTCAAGGGGAGGGAGACCATGAGACGGAAGGAGGGGGAGAGAGAGAAGGGAAAAGGATTAAAAAAAGAATTAAAATGTGTTCTGGGCTGGGCATGGTGCTGCAAGCCTGTAATCCCAGCATTCAGGAGGCTGAGGCAGGAGGATCATTGCAAGTTTGAGAACAACCTGGGTTATAAAGTGACCTCGTCCTGACCCCAGGACCCTGGAGGAGAATGAGAAGGGCCCCTTACAGGGCCCCCGCCGGGCCTGAGCGGTGCAGGCACCGATCAGGACTCAATATGGACTGCCTTCCGGGGTCCTGACCCCAGGACCTTGGGGGAGAACGAGAAGGACCCTCGCGGGGCCCCCACCCGGCCCGAGCGGCACTGGCGTGGGCTTGGAATCAGGGACAAACACTACCCCACCCCCACACCCACCCCCGCGCCGTAAGCAACCTGCTGTTTCGGAGGTCTGGCTGGATTGATAGCAACCAAGGAACATCAAGCAACTTTTGTTTTGTAGATTTGGCCAGGCCTCTGGTCAGCAACCCAAGCATCTCTTTACAGCAGGCAATGTAGTAAGTATGGGGGATTCTCTTCTGCCTTGTCTTTTATTATTAATAAAATATTAAAAAAAAAAGTGACCTCAAGGCCAGCCTGAACTGCATATTGAGACCCTGCCTCAAAAAAATAAAATGTGTTCTATACAGGCACCTATTCCACACAAGGAAGGTAAACATTATGTACTACAAACATGCACTGACAAAAATTTTAAAAAATAAAATTTATTCTTTGAAAATGGAGAATGTTAGTGGAAACACTGGAGAAATGTCAGTAAAACAGCTCTAGAGTTCAGCTATAGTCATGCACCAATGTTAATTTCCCAGTTTTGACGAAGGAACCACAGTTATGTAAGATACAACGCTAAGAGAAACTAGGTGTGGGTATCACAGGAACGCTCTGTTCAATCCTTGCAACTTTTCTGTAAAATTCAAAATTCTTCCAAAATAAGAAGCTTTATTCAAAAATTCTGTTCTAAAGTTCTTTTTTTTTTTTTAAATTTGGTACCAGGAATTGAACTCAGGACCCTGAGCTTGCCAGGCAGGTGCTGCGCCCCTGAGCTGTATCCTCAGCTGTTCTAAAGTTTTAAAACCCAAGACACTCGATTGCTATCAGAATCAAAATAGCACATCCACAATCCAGTTCAACTTTTGCTTTCTTCTAAGTAAGGCATGACACATGTGTGGTACACACCTATACACAGCTGTTCAGTGTGCAGTCTGTGGAATTTTGCACACGAATCAGGCACATAACCAACCTAGATCGCACAGTAGAATGGAGAACCCCAAAGCACCCCTCTTCACCACCAGCTCCCCACACCCAATGGATCCACCCTCCTGATTTATTTACCGTAGATTCATTTTCTGCCCCTGAACTTCATATACATGGAACATAAGGTGTTTGTCAGTCATGTGCCGCCGTGTTGGGGCCTTTCATTCCGGGTAGTGTCTGAGACAACCTGAGCTGTCGTAGAGCAGTAGTTCACACTGTCCTTGTCGTGTAATATTCTGCTTGCACGAATGTTCACTGAGTTATCAGGCTGGATGGCGCCTTCTGGACGAAGCTGTGTCTGTACACACGTCAATCTGCATCCTGGCCTCCCCCGGACCTTCGCTTCAGAGCAGATTTGCTGTGTCTTAGGGGATTTGTAGGTTTAGTTGAGGGAATCTTAATCTGCGGCTTTCCCTTGTGGTAATACCAGCAATGCCTATGCTTCCTCCAGAACAGCAGGCGTTCCAGTGGCACCGCGTCCTTGCTGGGGTTTGCCGTCGTGAATCTCTATAGTTTTAGTCGTCTGGCAGGTATCGGACCCCTGGCTTTTATCTTCATCTTGCTCATGACTGACGATGTTGGGCAGGCTTTCGGGTGTTTGGTGGACCTCAGTGCATCCTATCTTGTGAATGCCTGGTCCAGTTCTTTGCCTGTTTTTATCGGATTAGTTGTCTTTTTCTTATTGATTGGTGGGAGCTCTTTCCATATTCAGGATACAAGTCTTTTGGCAGATAGGTGTGTTACAAATATCCTCTCCCCAGTGATGGCTTTTTCACTTGATGGTAACTGTCGACGAGTGGTTCCGCTCAGCTTTAATCAGACCAGTCATTGCTTTTGTAAAAATTCAGATCAGAAGAGTCCAGCCTTGGAATTCACTTAGAAACAGGAGGAACTCGAGATCCTCCATGCCGGGGCTGGTGGGGTCTTAAAAGTGACTCGAGGAGTCTGAAGACCTAGTCCTGGCGGGGACTCACACCCGAGGTGTGGATCTGCTAGTCAGGGTGGGGCCTCCGTCAGAGGTGCTGCATGGCTCCCCAGGGAATTCCAGCCAGCAAAGCCAACGGTGCAGGAGAGGGACATTTGGCCCCCTCCCCATTCCCGCCTCAGCTCCTCGGAGCTAAACGATGCGGCCCCTGGCACGGTCTTCAGCAGGTCTCTCTCCTACCCCTTCCTGGGGCAGTGCTGGTTCACACCTATTGCCCGGTGTCATGATAATAGCACCCCCTGCAGGCTGAGAAGGGTCCCAATTTGGCTAGGACGCTACAGGATCCCCCACAGTAATCTTCTGGGGGTCTGCTGCCCTGGCTGTCAGGAGAAGTCCCAGCCTCCACCCCCACCCCGCTTCCTTGCACAGCTGATGCGTGTGGTTTGTTTTCTGAGACGCCGTCTTGCTGTATCATCCAGACTGGCTTTAAACTCACTACAGCCCGGGCGGTGAGCAGTTAAGACAGGCGGGCAGGACACACACACACACACACACACACACACACACACACGTGCATGCACACGTACACGCACACATGCACACCTATTTCTGCTAATTCACATCTCTAGCTCAGCTTCCCCCAGGAACACGCCAAGCAGAAAGAAACAGGCTGGATGCAGAGATTGATCAGGACCTGCACAAAAGCCGGGGGCGAGGGGTCGGGCGGATTGAACCCTGCAGGGTCACAGCCTCTGCTCAGGCTGTCCCCGCCCTCCCTGGAGAGGGGCTTGGGAAAGGCAGCCTCCTTTGATCTGAGCTGAAAATAGAATCTTCTGGAAAGACTGAAACAATACAGAGCTAAGAGGTCACCTGAGGAGGGACCAGGGGGGAAGCTCCCTAAGGGTGGGGACAGGAAAAGAGGTGAACGTGTCCCCTCCGCCAGCGCCCCCTTGCACGCAGAAACGGAAGGCAGTGGCCAGCGCATGGCCGTCACGGGGTCCAGCTGGAGGCGGGGAAGGCCTGCTTCAGGGTGAACATGAGGAAGACCACCTCCTGGTAGTTGTCCGCCTCGTACAGACAGCCGAACTGGGAGAAGCCGTCAGGGCCAGGGCCCATGCTCTGCAGGTCTGAGTAGGCACAGCTGCCCGAGGCCAGCAGGGCCGGCTCCGCCCAGGCCATGGGCTCCAGGGGCCGCTGGTTGAGGTAGACACCCAGGTTGAACCTCTGCTTTGGATCCGTGGGGTGAGTGTACAGCAGCCACCTGCCCGCGGTGCCTGAGCCCTGCGCGGAGCCCGGGAAACTGACCACACTGCCGTGGCAGCCGGAGGGAGGCTCCACCAGCTGCCTTGCCGACGGGCTCACTGTGAAGTCCAGCCCATCGTTGGTGCTCTGGGCCTGGACCCTGGCCTTGTGGGGGCTCCTGGCATTGAGGTACAGCACCCGGCGCCCCTCAGCGCCAATCTCAGCTACCTGGCACTCCAGGGTGTCCTGGCCCACAAAGCCACCCCGCGTCCACGTGCGCCCGTGGTCGTGGCTGAGGAAGCAGAAGGCGGAGGGCGAGGGTGCCAGCGGCGCGGGCCGGTTGCGGTAGGCGTAGGCCGGCAGCACCAGGCTCCGGGTCCCGTTGTGCAGCTGCAGACAGTGCCCCGGGCCCACAGCGAACGTGGCCCATTCCTCGTGGGCCTGGCCGACGGCCGCGTCCGTGATGTCCCTGGCGGGGCTCCAGGTCCTGCCGTGGTCCGTGCTGGTGACCTGGCACAGCCGTGTCACGTTGACCCGGGTCTGGAGCTGGTGGTGCTCAGAGACCTGCCCCGGGATGGCGATGAAGAAGAGGAAGAGGGTCCCGGTCTGCTCGTCGTACAGGGGACACGGGTTCATGGAGCGGTGGCCCTCCAGCTGGGCTCCGGCCACCACCTCCTGAGCTTGCCACTGAGTGGGCAGAGAGGGGGAGAAGGAAAAGTCTCAGGGGAGCTGGCAACAGTGACAAGAGCTGCACTCTCGGCGTCCGGGGGGTGGGATAAAGACCACGAGGCGCTCGCTGGCCCTCGTGCGCTGTCCCCTCAGAAGGGCGGCCCCGGGCTCCCCTCACTCCCCCTGCCCTGGTCAGTGCAGCACAGACCGTGAAGATCGCCCCCCACCTTGCACACTAACCCTCAACGAGGCGGTGTGGCCCTCG
>RJWM01039885.1:0-15810 GCA_004363535.1 Dasyprocta punctata
TTGTTGTAGTTTTTGTTTGTTTTGTTTTTCTTCGCTCAAATAAAATTTAAAAAAAAATAAAATAAAAAAATAAAAATGATCACTTCATTTACTGGAAGTCACTGAGTGTACATTTTAAAAGGTTAGAATTGTTAATTACATATCATGTGAATGTTGCCTCTATTTTTCAAAGGTGACTACTTTATTATCAGTTCAATTTTTTACAATTAACTTAAAATGCTGAGAACAAATCATCCCACCCTAATAACCTGTTTTTGAGAAACAGAGAATCCTTTTGAAGTACCCAACTCTGCCAGGTAACCTGCGGTAGTTTTTTAAATTACAGCATATTTACCATGCATCAAACTCTTCTCACAAACACTGTGTGTTGGATTCAAGGTGGTGTAAAACAAGCATTCTTCACTGCTGATGGTAAAGCCACTGTCCTAACCTGCCATGCAGGTTAAAATCTGATAATAATGGTTACTTTAGCTCAAGAGAAATCCTACAGGCAAACATGTCATGAGTGGCCCAGTTTGACTGAGAACAGACCCACGACACTGGTCATAAAGGGTAAACACTTGAGACATTTAACCCAGCCCAGCGGTACTAAATGGACGGGGATGGTCATCTGGATTATGAATCACCTAATTGACATGTCAGAAAATACGCTTTTTATTGACAGAAGGTGATTGTAAGGGAGAGTCATTTTTCATGTACATAGGCAGCTACCTTCTCCCCTCTCTGTATTCATACTTCTGTGTGTGGCAGGAGGGGGGTGCGAGAAGAAGCAATTCTCTGCTACGACTTAGAATCACGTGATGCCTCTGAGTTTATTTCTTGCTCTGCTTTTTTCAGTTTAACAGTTCCCCAGAAATCTGTAATTGTTCGTAGTTTCTATGCACGCCTCAGTGGTTTGTGCGAGATCTTGAACATTCTCTGTCCAGCGATCAGGAGTTGAATGAAGTAGCATCTTGCCTTCTTGCTTCTCAGTTGGACACTATCCACTGGTTAGTGCCACTGTAGTACTGTAAACGCATAAACACACATCGTCACTACCACAAACACACTCAGGCACACAAACCCTACAAACATGCACACTCTACGTGCCACACATTTGTCTACTGTAATAGAATGGAATTAACTATCAAATGGCCTAACCTATAAAATACTTGACGTTAGCAGCCTAGTGTTGGGCATCCTTGCAGCTCTTAACTATGCTGTGTCCCACCTATATTTAAAGTACCTACTTATGCATAGCAAGTATTCCATTAATATTTATTAACTTTCCTACATTGATTAAACATTTTTTTAATTTAAGATTAATTCGTCAATGCATTAACACCAAAAACATCACCAGGTAATCTCCTGGCAGAATTAATACATTTTAACTGAAAAGAAAAATTACTTCATCTTAATTCTAGTCTATATAATAGGCACTGAGTATTTGTAGAAGTAAATGTAACTGAATTCTCTCTCATGTGATCAGGTTTTCAAATCAGTTCCCTGATCTTCAAAGAGAATGTTTCATTCCCTACTGCATACTGATCTATTTCCTATTTTTAATCCCTTTTTCAGGAAGACAACAACTTAACTTACTTCTTTATTGGTGAGATTCCCCACTAAATAAGCTCTTCAATATATCCCACTTTACCTTGCAGAAATAACAGCTCTTGGCATTCTTATGAGTGAATAAGTCAAAATTAAAAGCGGAAACCGAAGACATGACTTGTGGCTGAAAACAAAAAGGAGAAAGAAACACTGTGTAAACCTCAGATCAGCAAGTAATAAATGAGTTATATGCATAGACATCAGAGAGGTAAGTATCATATTTATTGGCAAAACTACCTAGAGTTTTGAGATACCAAGATGCCACTATTGTATTAATATTCACAACAAACCACATTTCCTTATTTCTATAATTTGTAGTAACTGCTAGATTATGAATTTGTCTGTCCCTTCCCTGTACCTCTACACTCCAGGTGAGGGTGTCCAGCAGCTTCTGTGCCATGCATGAGTGTGCATGTGTGTGTGTGTCTGTGTGTATGTGTGTCTGTATGTCTGTCTGTTTAAGGGAGTATAATGTAAATGCATCCCCCAAATCACATCTGTTCAGAACTGACAAATTATGAGCTCCAGGAATATCTCATACCCTACAACACTGCTTTCCTGTCTTGAACCTAAACTCAAAAATATCTTCTCAAAGCAGATCTTCTATAAGAAATCTTGACCTTAGCAAGGGAAAATGTAACTGACATATAAAAATCCATTAAGAAATCTCAGCACAACAGAGTTGAAGAATCTTGCACAATTAATTCCAAGCAACTTTCAGATTCCTTCACTGACTCTATCAAGAGGATTGCAAATGTTTTAATGTCATATGTATTTGTTATTGCTTCAAGAATGACTTCCAGTCTCCAGGAGTAACCCAGGAGAAGACTCAAGTCTATCACATCACAGTGAGAGGTCAAACCCATGTCTCCACGTCAAGTTCTTTTATAAAAGGAATTTGTGAATGACAATGATAGGTCAGGGGTCTGACTGAGGCTTTAATCTTCTCTGCCAAGGAATAACGTCTCAAATTTTTTTTGCTTTCCCCAGAGTACACTTTAGTTTACAGAAATATCAGCTTAATAAATATGCAGTATTAATGACTTGGAGGGAGTCCAGAAGGTTCTTCAGAATTGGGAACAGGATAAGCATAATATCTAAAGAAATGCTATTTATCTCATAAAAATAAAAGCCTAGAACATGCATAAGTAGCATCAGCAGGAAAATCTTCTGGAAGCCGGGAACAGCTGTGGCTCATGATGCCACCCTTTTTCTCATGAGATTCATCTTTGTTTTGGTACAGAATTGTTCAGTCTTGACATTGTGGGCCTTTGGGGCTGTATTGGTTTGATACTTCAGGATGCTTTTTTTCTGCATTTCAGGGTGTTTAATAGTATCCCAGGTCTATCCACTAAAAGGCTATAGCCTCCCCCACCCGCCAAAAATGTCCTCCCATGCACTGTCAAATGTTCAGGGAGGGGTAAAATACTCCCCTCCTATGGAACCACTATCAAAACTCTCCTTGATCATCTCTGGCTTCAGGAAAGCACTGTTTGCTTCTTTTAAACTGATCTAACAAGCCGGGCGTGGTGGTGCATGCCTTTAATCCCAGCTCTCGGGAGGCTGAGGTAGAAGGAGTGTTGTGAGTTCGAGGCCGGCTTAGGCTACAACGCGAGTGCAAGGCTGGCCTGAGCTACACAGTGCGACTCTGCCTCAAAAAACCACAGCTGGGAGTTTGGCTCAGTGACTTAAGTGCCTGTCTGACAGGTGCAAAGTTGTGAGTTCAATCCCTGGTGCTGCAAAAATAAATAAATAAATAGATAAAATAAATAAACTGATTTAACAAATATTTTCTTCTGGGAGATAACAATAGGAAAATAAACTCAGAGTGGGTTACCTCCATGTCCTGAATCTACTTAAAATGTTTATTTTTCGTACTCATTTTGACTTTGGAGAAGAGACAGAAGTCATACAGTGCCAAATTCAAGAAATAAGGTGAACAAAGTCACACCATAATATTTTTATGAGCTTGCCTTTTCATTGGATGACACTCAGCAACAGCATTCACTGTATTTTTTTTATCACACCTTGTAAAGACACTTATGAAAGAGGACTTCCAGAAATGCTTCAGAACATAGCAAGAATGATGGGATAAGATTGCTCAACACAAGGAAGAGCATTTTGAGGGGGATTGGTGGCATTGTGTTTGCTTTAATAAATGTTTCAAAATTTTAAATAGTATTCACTGTGTATTGTGAGCATGCTTTGTACAATCCCAAGTCTCCTCTCAATTACTTTTTTACCATCTAAAGATATTCTTCTTCCTCCAGATAAATGAAACAAGAGTAATCTCACTAAAATAACCGTATCTTATTAAGATAAAACAGTCATGACATTCCCTCAGTGAGAGGAACACAACTACACTTTCTGTTTCCTTATATAGGATTATACAATACATCCTAATATAATTATTCCAAAAGTCACACATGTGCTAGCATTATTTTTATGAGAATATCTATTGCTTCCTACTGATCTCAGAGTCACTAGGGCGGGTGTGGTAGAAAAGGGAATGAGGTGCATCTAGTTCGGTGTGCTCAGCTGGCTGTCACCTACACTACCACTACACATCCACATTGGCACCTCGTGATGGGTGCAGCAAGTAATCAGAGAAAGGCATTTCTGTTTTAAAGACTTTCACTTAGTTTTCATCACAATGGCACACAATTTCATGCATTTTCTGCCCCTAGTGTGTTTTCTGCAAAGAGAAAACATCACGTTAGACTTTTAGCATATCTACCCTAACTTAGCCATGTAAGGTCTGTGTTCTTTGAGACCAAAGGAGAAAAATATAACAGAACAAAATAAAAAATTAAGAAACAGAAAATGTTGAGTTTCCCGGGAGAATCACTGAGCTGAACTGGGTGCAATCCTCCAAGCAGAAGGCAATGAATTTCCTCCAAGAAGAACTAATTCTAAGAGGTATTAGAATGAATTCACAGAAAATTCAGGATTTATGCCGAGATCTCCAAAAATAGTTGGATGTTCACTTAAAATTGAGAGAGATACTTAATCCAAGTGATAAAGTAAGCAGAACAGTATCTAGTGTTTATTTTCAATGTGTTCATTTTTGATGTTTATTTCACAACACTGGCTTGAACACCACCCCTGGCATAGGGGTCCTTAGTGATTCGCTTGGTGTTTGGTATTAAACAACTCTAACTTCTTCTGATGTCAAATCCCATCTATAAAATGAGATCTAGATCATTTCTTTTAATTCCAGGATCTTGGGTGCTTTTTTTACTAGAAGTTCTCATAAGTGTTTTTAAATAAAAATACATGCAATAACAATTTTGTCATGCAAATTTCTTTCGAAAATAGTTCCTGATTTGAATTCTTTTACCTTCCATTAGATGTGATGTTCATTGATCTGATACTACTCTGCCTAAATTATGCTTCTTACCACTTACACTTCTACTTCACCTCCCTTCCACTCCCTCCACTTTTGCCTGGATAAAGCATTTGTTAGGTCTCAGTTCAAGTGTTAGCTTCTCCAGACACATTATTACTGTTATCTATACAAAATAGTGTTTCTTCGCTTGGTTTTTTTGCAGCCCTGTCTGCTTACCTCTATCATTACACTTAGCACGATATATTACAATAATTTACGTACAAGAACCACAACCCTTTTGTCTTTGTGAATGCAATGCCTAGCCTAGTAAGTAATAAGTCATTGAAAATATATAAATGTATAATAATTTGATGACTCTTTCTGAACACATCTGTGAATATAGTATGTAGCCTTTTAGAAACAAGAGCTCTCAAAATATGTGCTACTATAAAGAAAGGCAGTTCTACCTGTTTCATGTTATATACTAAACCTGAAGAGAAGGAATGATGGAAAATCTGGAAAGTGAGTTATCACTCAACTTTTAAAGGAAAAATATAACATAAATTGCATGGCAAAAGCAAAAGACAAAGTCCTTATAAGGACCTATAATGTGCATACTGTCTAGTTCAATTCCTACTGTCTGTCTCTGTGAGCTCCTCCACCGATTCTCTTCCTCCCTCTCCTATTCCAGTTCAGTCAAAGACACATGGCCAATACTCCACTCTCAAGACATTTGTGTTTTGTGTTTCTTTGGCCTTAATCTCCACTCTCCAGTTAGCCATATGCCTTGGTCTTCGCTTTCTTTTATGTCTTTGCTCAGAGGTTATCTTCCTAGTAAGGTCATCCTGATCACCCTACTAAATAGCTACTTGGTGCAGAGGCAGATGCCTGTAATTCCAGCTATATGGGAGTCTGAGACAAAAGAACTGTAAATTGGTCATCTCGGCAAGACCATGTTTTAAAACTAAAATGAAAAAAAGAAAAGAAAAGCCTTGGGGATGTAACTCAGTATTTTCTGGGTCCACCCCCACTGCCACAAAAAATAATTTGCAGAAGCCACCTCATTTCTCTCCCTATTCCTTTTTCCTATTTTATTTTATTTTTTTATTTAAGAGAAAAAAGACATGTGTAAGAAAGACAAAAAGCAAAAGAGAGAAATAAACGACAATAGCAGATCCACAACAGTAACACTATAGGTTTACAAAACAAGATGATAGGAACTTGACAATGGTTGCAATATTGCATATCATTACCTTCAACATGGTTGTTTACATTAACAGATATAGACATGTAAAATTGATCTAATCATATGAGTATTAACCGATCTTTCTCAATCACTAATTCTTTCAGCAGTATAGTCATTTTAGTTATCTTACATATACACATATACAGATTTAGGTCTTTTTCCTTTTCCCTTCCTTCTTTCCTCCTTTTCCCTTTCCCAATTACTTTTGCTCTTTGAGCAGTTTTTTACCCTTACACAGTATTTATTGTACATTTTGGATCATATATATTTTTTCAGTTTCTCACACTAGGGAGACAATATGGTATTTATACATGTGCCTTTTCCCTATTTTATTAATCACTATTCAACATAGTAAAATATTTTTACTTACTTATCTTGCTTATTATTTGTCTATTACCAGTCAAATTAAAGCTCTGAACATATTAATTTTGTGTAGAGCTACTTGCTCTGTACCCAAAATAATACTTAGAACATAATAAGTGCTTAATAAATACTTCATTAATTAACTAGTAGCTAGGCAAAAACAAGTCTATATTTGCAACCTTGCTGAAATTATCTGCATACTTCCTAATGGTTTATTAGTCAGGACAAATACTGACCTCAGGACTTGAGCATCAAACATTCTTTTGACATCTCTATCTGGGAGGCTACTACACATTACAACCAAGTGTGAAACCAGTGGCTTGACCTCTGTCTTGATCAATTTGGGCTGCTATCATAAAATAGCATAGACTGACTAACTTATAAGCAACAAAAATATTTTTTCTCACATTTCAAGAATCTGGCAAATTCAAGAACATGACAATGGCAAGGTTAGCATCTAATAATGTCCTGTTTACTGACTCACAAACAGTACCTTCTCACCATGTCCTCAAGAGGTAGAAAGATGAAACAGGCTCCCTCAAACCTCTGTAATAAAAGCACTAATCCCATTCCTGAAGGCTCCACCTGCATAACCTAATTACCTCTCAAAGGCTTCCTCTGTTAATGCTATCAGCTTTGGGAAAATTTCAACATATGAACTGGGGATAGACACAAGCGTTCAAACCGTGTAAATCTTCCCCCACCAACTCATTCCTACCCAGTCTTCCTTACTTTTTATACAAACAGTGCTGACACCATGCAGGTACTCAAAGCCAGGCAGGGATAATGCTATGTGTTTACAAACCTATTTGCTTTTCTTCCTTGAACATGCAACCAGATTAATTGTCCTAGTCCCCTGAGCTCAACCTAGTTGTGTCCTTGAGTTCTGAACAAAGAAGGAGGTCAAAATACACATCAACCTCACTCCTACAATATTCTCTCTGGCCCTTGTGCTCCCTTTCTATTCCTGGTGATCTTAGAGGCCATCTGTTGAAAATAGAGGTTCCACAAACATAACTACCTAAATATAAGGTACACACCTCACTCACTCTCTTACTGAACCATATTGGACCATGATGTGAGCCAAAAAAAAAGAACTTTTAATGAGGTAAGTCACTGAGATTTAAGGTTGCTTGTTACAACATTAACTACCTTGACTAATACACAATTTTGTTTCCTTCTAATCTCTCCCATATCTAATTTTGTCATGGTTTGGATTATAAATGTTCCCCAAAAGCCATGTGTTGAAGGTTTGTCACCATCTTGTGGTTCTGTTGGTAGGTGGTGGAACTATTAAGAGGTGGGCCTAGCAGAAGGAAGGTAGATCATTAGAAGCATACCATTGAACATGATATTGAAACACTGTTCTCTCACTCTCTCTCTCTCTGTCTCTCTCTCTCTCTCCAGTCTTTTGACCTTTTTCTGACCAGATCAAGATCCTCACAGATCCTACTTTTTCCTCCACTTGAACTGCTGTTACAGAGACTCTTAGTACAGCAATGCTTTCTCATTCTTTGGGTTTTATCTTAAGCTTTGCCTGGTCAGAAGACCTACTTTGAGTGCTCAGGCTAAACTACATCTCCAGATTATCATTAGCTATGACAACTTTTCTTTTTCATTCCATTTTATAGTTCATGATTATATATTTATATTTACTCCTTAAAGTCCATTATTCACTGTGGCCACCACTGAATACTAGCCATAAGCCTGGTGTATAGTGAGTGTTCAATAATTATTTATTCAACAGATGGACATAGATTGATCAACAACTCATCCAGGATTCCCTTGAATTCTCAATAACTTGCTCCTCCAAAATTATCTCTTTCATCATGCTGGCAGCACCTTTTTAAAACTTAACTTGTAAGTTGATACTCATTTTATATAATTTACATTTACAATGTGTATTAGAAATGAGAAACATTTCTAAACTGGGAATGGTACAGCATGTCTATCATATCAGCACCATAGAAGGTTGAAGCAGGAGAATCATAAGTTTGAGACCAGCCTGGGAACTTAGCAATTCAGTAAAATCTTGTCTCAAATAAAGGATTGGAGATACAGCTCCATGTGGAGGGCCTTGGATTCAGTCTGCAGTGCCTCCCCTCTACCCCCACCACACACACACAGAGAAAAACAAAAATTTCTGTAAAGAGAAAATAAATAAAATAATCTCACTAGCATAACACGAGAACTATTTTCATTATTGCCGCTTGTGGTATAGAGAAGGGCATGCAAAGAAAAGGCCTGGTATAAACCTAATGAGGACCGCCACACTCACGTTTATTCTTCTGTGGTGTGAGCAGCCAAAGTGAGTTGAATCGTATGTGCTAGTCAAAGATTTCCCAAAGAAACTTTCCAGAAGTCTTTGAAAAATTACAATCCAGGAATAATGCTCAGTTTGGGAAATGGAATTTAGTCAGAAGCAGTTTCTGGAAATCCAGACATTCTAGCAAGGATCTTTCTGTCATATTTAAGTTTGTGATTTAGTTTTTCTTTTAACTACCTGGAATCCTTGGCCTTGCTTGGTTTTCCTGTTATCTCTCAATGTTTATCTACACTGTGCACATATATATACATATGTAGTTTTTTTTCTTTCAGTACTGGGGGATGAATAGGCTTTTCCCCTGAGCTACATCCCCAGATCTTTAAAATGTTTTTTCTTTTTTAATTGTGAAACAGAGTCTTGCTAAGTCACTAAGCTGCCTGAGCTAGGCTCAAATTTGAGATTTTGTCTCAGCCTCTTAGAGTGTCGGGATTGCAGGTATGCACCACCATGCCCACACAACACTTCATATACTTTATACCACTTAAATCATAAGGTCATGGAATTTAAATTCAGTATTTATGTTGCTACCCAGACTTTACAGCATTGCAAGAACTGAGCAACAGTGCACCAGGCTGGCATCCTGCTCCTCAGTGCACCGAGCAGCGCAGCGGAGTGGTTAAGGACTCATGCTGCCTAAGATCAAGCTCTGGCTCCACTACTTATTAGGGCTTTAAAAATTGCATAATTTCTTTGTAACCTTTGTCCCCCCCCATCTTCCAAATGGAGCTACGAACAACCTTTACTTTGCAGAGTCACAATAAAAATTCAGTGAAAGACCAGATGTATAAATATTTAGATCACTACTATGCAAATGTAGCTATTTTCATTGTAAGTCTTGATTATTTTAGAATTATGAACAGAACTGTAATGAGCATCTTAATGCATAAAGCTATTTTCTTCCTTGTTAACTGTTTCCCTAAAAAGTTCTCTTTTTTCCCCCTATTGTTAATCCAAAAGAATAAATCATGCCACTCCCTTACCAACCTTATGTCGTTTAAATAACTGACAACTGGAAACCAAACTAGCAACACCCTTCCACTGGGCCAAAGTTAAGTAGCAGAAAAGCACCCATTTAGGCTGGGGCTTGAATTCTGAATTTGGACTCAAAGTAAACAGGCAGGTGAAGAGGTTGGCATGATGAAAGACAATAGACCATTATCCAAGACTAATGGTGTTGTAAAAGAGATAAATGTCTTTGAAGTGGCACCCTTAAAACCTGTGACCTTTACACTGACCTTTCTTTTCAGATTATGGTATGCAGGGTGGAGTCTAGGCAAAGTCAGCAATTAGAAAAATAGACTTTGAGTGAAGCAGGTTTCTGAGGAAGGTGCCTGCTCAGAGGTGGGACCCCATTTCTACTACCACCTACCAACGGGCTTCCACATTGCCAGATTTTCAAAAGTTGGAGCACTATAGCTCAGGCACAACAGGTGCACTTTCTCCAAGACCACAGATGCAGCCCTCCCCCACGGCCACAGTCCACGCTGTGAGCACAGAAAAACTAACTGTGGAATCTGGACAAATTGCTCTTTCCCTGTGAGGAGTAAAGGAAATGGAACAGATGCTTAATAACATTAAACACCAGCCACCTGCAAAGAAAATGTTATCTGTAAGAAGTATTCTGTTTGCTAAGGGCATTGAAAAAATAGAGGATTGATGGCTTTACTAGAAGTCACCAGAAACCATGTACCTTTGATCAGAATAAATGATTTAGTAGGTAATAAAGTACAGTACTGTGGGGATTATTTGAAATAACTCATGTTTTTACGGAATGTTAAAGTTTCAAAAACTTTCCCTTGTGACAATAATCTTTATAGGAGCATTGTGAAAATGTGAAAGAATGTGTACTTATTTTCTCTCAGTACCTAGGATACTTAACATTTGTAAGTTAAACGGTACATTTGGAGCCCTATTTGTGCCTAAGGCAAAAGAAAAAAAGGTAACACTGGTTCTATATTTAACATTTTGATACTTTATATATTGTAGGGGGTTGTGTTAATTTTGCAATTTGTAATTTTACAATATCGTATTAAGTGCTATTTATTTCTATTATTGAGGAGTGATTTTGGTGCCTCTACCCTGCCCATTCATTGCCCATTACACTATCATTATCCTTTTGAGTATTATTTTAAAATATCAATGCCCTTATAATTCAACACTGCTAGTCAGTAAATATAGTTAAATTCTGTAGACATGTGTCTAAATTTTACACCTAGAACATACTCTTTACCCACTTCATCTTAGATGATAGTGGGCCAACTCTAAGGAATGACTGTCTTCTCCTATTCTTATAGACTTGTTCTTGCCTTTGGCTTCCCAGTAGCTATCTCACATGCAATATGAGTTGTGTCTTCCATCTTTTCGTTTATCTAGTCATTTTTGCTTGAATTTTAGACAGGTCATGTTTACCTTCTTGAATGCTAGATAATTTTGTAGCCTTACAAATAGTCTTAAGATTTATTCTAGAAATTACTTCAAAATAGTTTTATCCTTTTAGGTGTTGCTTTTAATATCTGATAAGATCAGAGCAAAAAAAAAAAAAAAAAAGATCAGAGCAGCATTTAACTTTGGGCTAGTTATTTTCCAGTATTACAAAGAGATCCTTCTGACTATGCTATTAAATGAAGTTTCTAATCTGCAAAATGGAAATAGGAAATATTCAGAGATCTATGAGCTCAAGGTCCGGGACTCTCTAATTCTCTGAGAATTATTTGGTTCCTTCCCCAGCCTCAGCAGGGTGACCAGTCTCTGATTACTGAGGAAGCACTTCTGCAGATCTGTAGAGTTCCTCTTTCTGTGTAGCTCTATTCTCTTCAGTACTCTGCCCTGTGATCTCCAGTTGCCTTAGTCTCTCCAGACTCTTAGTTTAATCTCCTTAACTCTTAGCTTAATCTCCTTAAATTTAATTCCAGGGACTGACAATTTTCTCTAGTTGAGGAAGCCATGTTTAGTTTTCATTTCATATGGATCTTTGTCTCTTGTTGCCTGGTGCCTAATGTCTTAAAAACATTTTTCATGTATTCTGCCCAGTGTTTTGGTTGTCTGAGGCAGGAGAATAAATCCATCCTTTATCACAACATCTTAGATGGAAACAAAAGTCTCTCCACTGCCTGTAATGTTTCAGGTTGAAGAAACTAAACCTCTTATTTTTATTTCTTTGTATGTAATTGGGGTTGTTTTTGTTTTTGTTTTTTTGATGAAAAGGGGATCTTCTCTATTACCAGCATCCTGAAACTTCTTGAAATTTCATGATATGCATCTATTTTCATACACTATCCTTGGTTATCAGGGAGTCCTCTCAGTCTGAAGTTTAATATTAATCTTGGGATCATCAGAGGAGGTCTTTTTAAGCAATTTCATTCCTTTGATTTTTCTCTATATTTTTTTCTTCTGGTGTGACAATTATTTCAATGATAAAACTAAGTGTCGCTGTTTTTCATGCTTTCCTTTTTCCAGAAAGTTTTCTTTATCTCCTGTGCTAGCAATCTTCCTAACATGTCTTTGAAGGTTTCTGTTGTTTTCCTTATTAGCTTTGGTTCTTTTGAGTTTCTCTATTTCCTTTCATGTTATGCACCTTTCTCCAATGAGTGTGTTTTTTTGTTTGTTTGTTTGTTTGTTTGTTTTGTTTTGTTTTTGTTTTTTTGGTGGGAGGGAATGTCAGGGAGAACCTGGAGCATATTGTCATTCAGATAACAAAGACACTATCAAAGATTACTAATGTTATATCTGAAGTATTCAATAACCATACCCATAGGCCAAAACTAGAACAATTGAAGATGCAGTAAAGAATAGAAGATTGAAATACATTTTTAAAGTTTAAATCCATGTGCTCATAAATCTATGAACCAAAGCAAAACCTAACTGGCTATCATTAGAGGATAATAGTGAATTCATTGTTATTAAATTTGCAAGCCAAACCCAGGTTGTTGGCACACATCTGTTATCCCAGCTTCTCAGGAGACTGAGGTGAGGTAATTGCAAGTTGAAGGCTGGCCTGAGCAACTTAGCAAGACATTGTCCAAAAATAAAATAAAAAGATTTGAGGATGTAGTTCAGTAGTACAGTGTCCCTAGGTTCAGTCCCCAGTACTGAAGGGGGAAAAAAAAGCAAACAAAGAGAGAAAAATCAAGTACTTATACTTTTCATACATGTCAGCAAATATCAAGTGAGGGGAAGTTTCTCATTAAGGAAGCATTCCTAACTGATAAAGGACGGATAAAATTAGAATAGCATCATTTTATATCCCCTATCAATTAATGAATGAACGTCAAAAATGGGTAACATCAGAAAAAAGGCAGCAAGACATCATATGACTACAAATGAAAGAACACCACCCCAGAAGAATTTTCTTTTCAAAAACTTTCAACCTAAATCTGATTTTACTCTTAGATCCAGAAGTGTACCACAAGGATAAATCTTACCATATGGAAAATGTCCCGGATTGAAACTGGCTTCTTCACAGAGCAAATGAACAAAGAAAAAATGGCAAGAAGTTAGAAGACACAGCAAGTAATTACAAGGAGTAGACCTAATCCACAGCTTATTTCAAACAAAATATAAAGCAAAATTATCACATTTATAAGACAATTGAAGCCGGGCGTGGTGGCGCATGCCTTTAATCCTAGCACTTGGGAGGCTGAGGTAGGAGGAGCGTTGTGAGTTCGAGACCGGCTTGGGCTACAACGCGAGCTCAAGGCCAGCCTCAGTTACACAGAGCGACCCTGCCTCAAAAAAACCAGGGCTGGGAGTTTGGCTCAGTGACTTAAGTGCCTGTCTGACAGGCGTGAGGTTGTGAGTTCAATCCCCGGTGCCGCAAAACAAAACAAAAACAAACTTTAAACACTCACTAAACCTTGAATTATATTCAGAAACCAGTGTTAATTTATTTCAGTTGTGATCATACTATTGTGGGATTTCTTTTAAAGAGCGAGTATCTCAGAAAAGCATGGTACAGAACATAAAATACTTGAGAGAAATAATATGACAACCTGTATTCGCTTCAAAATAAAACAGGAGAAATAGGTAAATGTATAAATGATTTGAGATTGTGAGTTGCTAGTCAGTGTTACTAAGTAATGATTGTATCAGGGCTTTTTATATAGTTCTTTCTACATGTATGATGCTGGAAATTTTCTATTTGAACAAAAAAAATAGAAGATTTTTAATTAAGCTGGTTGGAAATTCTGCGAGCAGCAGGATTTGTAGGTTTGTGGCCTCCACTGTAACAGAATGGGTCAGCAAGCCTGGTATTTGTTGGAGAACTCCCAATTATCAACCTATGGAAGTACTTACTCTGGAGCAGTTTAGTTTCTCCAAAGATAGTGTCCAAATCTTCTACTTAGGGGTGAGAATATTCCTGAATATTTATGTTTTTTTGATGAGAAAGAAGGAAAGCACTCTTAGGGCCTGATATTCCATTCGAGCTTTACACTTTCTCCTCAGTTTCAACTCAAAAACTTCTCTGCCTTCTTTGTAATTGCTGTCCATAAAACACTCTAAAGGGTACATTTTCAGTGTTGTTCTTAGGGGTAGAATCCCCTCCTTACACAGTCTCAAGGGTGATGTCCTGGGGCCCCTTTACAGAGGCTCACTTAGTTCAACAACGGGCCTCCCTGGTTCGCTTTTGCTGCTCCTTCTCACCTTCAAGATTTCCTGGTACCTCTAAGGAGAATGGATTTGCCTGTCATCAGTAGCACTCTTGATCCTTCCTTGGCACCCCTCTTCATACATAATTTAGGGTGTAACTTCTTCTAACCTACTTTGTCAGGTACCACTCTTTGTATTGTATTGATCTTCAAGAACTGGATTGAAATCTCTCATCCTTTAATATTTCTCTTCCTTTTGGGGCCCCAGGAGGTAAAGGAAGAAGGAGAAGGTTCTGGACATTGGTGCATTAATTTAACCAGAAGACCAGTTAAAACTCTAATTTTTAAAAAAAAAGTTGCCCCATGGGACAATTTGTATATGTTTATCTTATTTACATAGCATCGTGGGCAGAAGCAATTCTGCATGCTGACAATGGTCAAAAAGAGTTTGGATTGTGATGTGTGGCAGGAGGTCAAAGGTGCAAGAGCAAAGGAAAACATGCTTCTGCTCTACAAAGAAACCAGGAAGATCTCCAGAGCCCAGAAGTTGATCAGTGATGTATATGCTATCATCTTTTTAAAGCCACATTTGAAATATTTGGGCTTTAACTTTTCTTCCCTTATACCAATCATCTTGATTGTTAAGTTTGTTTGGAAAGTAATTTTTAAAAGATTACACTGATAACCCCAAACCAGTTGGAGGCAGGCAAAGTCTGCCAATGTGGAACACTTAAAATGTCCATTAGTACACCTCTCGCGTCACTTATTGCCCACGGGGTCAAGCCTTTTGTAGGAAAACTGTTTATAAACTGGTAGTTTCATTTTTTAAATGGAAAGGAAGGACTGAAGTAGAGATAGACAGAAGCTTATACAATTCAAACTTTTACAGATTGTACATGTTTTAAAGCAGCCCTGGGTTTGTGAGTCTTTTATAACTCAACAATTAACCACTAATCTTCAGTTGGAACCTGATGTGAAAGGTCTCAATCTCTTTCTAAACCACGGGGGTATTGTTGGGAAGCCCATTTTTTCTACATAATCCTTCAACAAAAGGACATAATAACAACTTTTACATGGATGACACAATTTCTTGAAGCTTATGATTATCTATTTCACAATTATTCTGGCCTTATGGAAATCTGTGACGCTTTCTATGTTTTAGAGATGCAGTTAAAGAAACTGAATTGACCTAATTCAATTAACCTTCAAAAATCACACCTTTTTAAGTAACAGTTCTAGTGGATGCCTGTCATTTGTGGACATAGAATTCACACGTCCCTCTCAGATTTTCCCCTCATCTCACTCAGGTATTCATAGTAAGAGCAGATTCCCCAACTCCAGCTTTGACCAGCATAACACAATGTGCATACCC
>RJWM01039886.1:0-15804 GCA_004363535.1 Dasyprocta punctata
TTTTTTTTTTAAGTCAACTTTATGAAGACAAAGAAAGACAGCTGTGTTGGTTAGAGTTTCGCAGAGGAACAGAAACAATAGGAAAGAAAAAAAAAACTATGTAGGTATATACATCTAAGACTTTCAAGGATATTTATTGGATAAGCTTAAAAGATCAGTGGCAGGAGAGTCCGCAGGGGCCGTCTGCATACTGGGTCAGCCCAAAAGCTGGTAAGCTCAGAGCAAGACGAACCAAGATCTGAGACTGAGGCCCGGATGTTCCCTAGAGAGCCGCTGGGATGGGGCCGCGTGGAAAAGCTGAAGAAGGCAGTCTGATGTCCGTAAGTGATGGCAGTGCAAAAAGACTGAGCAACTCGGGCAGGATGGAGCTTTTCAAACACAGGCCCCCCCTCCTCCTTCCTCTTTTCATTCTATCTGGGCTTCAAACCTCTTGGGTAGCACCACACACAATCGGGCAGGCTTTCCCCATCAGTTTCCTGGCCTATTGCCAGTCATCTCCTGGAACACCGCGCAGAAATACCCCGGAATGTGTTTTTCTAATCTGCTAGGAGACCTTTAATCCAGTCCAGTCGATGATCGAAACTGACACGTGAAGGAAGGCTAAAGAAATATGACAGTTGAATATAGAGCATGACAGAGCATTCTTCTCTTTCAAGGACATTAGAGGACAAACTGGTGACATCACAATAAAGTCTGTAAAGTAGATAATAATATTATGTCAATGTTCGTTTTATAATGACTTTGATTATTGTACTATGGTCGTGGCATACAAAGGCTTTATTTTTAAAAAGATACAGTGAGGTATCTGGGACAAAAGAACATCATAATTGATCTCAAATAATTCAGAAAAAATACACAGAGAAAAATAAATATCATACAGTGTTAACGTTTAGGAAACTTGGATGAAGGGCATAAAGGATTTACTTTACTATTTTTTGTAACTTTTCTTCTAAGTCTGAAGTTATGACAAAATACAAGTAAAATTTAAAATGATAAAAGTTTGAACTGAAACAATAACAGTGGGTCTAGGAAAAGAACATGTATATAAAATATGCAGATACAAAATGAATAAGATTTAAGATACGAATTACACATGAGGAGGCTACAGTGACTGTAGGACTTATGGCTTGGGCCACTGCTTAGGGAAGATGTCACCAATGTGATCATACCTAGCATAAATTGCTGACTTTCTTGAAGAGTATTTTTAATATTCTCTATTTGAAAAACTCCAAATATCTATGTGAGTCATATACCCGTGAGGCTTCCTGTAATTTATTTACTACATTTCTATTACGTTGGCTTTGAAGTGACATAGTCAGTTAAATATTAGTAGGTCCAAACAGGATGCTAAGTTCCTACCTCATGGGAATGAAAATGTAATTCTTTTACCCAAGAAAAAGAGGCAGTTGTGAATTTATCTATCATGAGAAGACAAAAAGTCTCTAGAAAATAAATCTTTCTTTTCCAGTCTTCCTTGAGGTGCAGTTAGAGACCTTTCAAAGCAGCATAACCACATTTAGAATATAAAAGTAACTCAGACTTGTAAGTGTGATTATCTGGAAGTGATGATGATAGAAAGAACTTTCCAAACTCTTCTACTCTTGAAAAAGGAGTAAAACATGTTTTTTTAAGTGTGAATTTCAAAAGTAAAAGTATGTGCCTCAAAAGGCTTCTATCAATCACTGATAGTAAGCCAAGCTGTTTAATGGATACCAGTTATTAGAATCAGCCTAATCACCAGCATTAGACTAATGGGTAGGTATAATTCACACTTTCCAGGAAATAGTAGCTTAAACACACTGAGATAGCATTTCTGCCATATTTCATATGATAATGTAAGTTTTGTGGGGCTAATTGTGAAGTATATTTAAATGCTTAATGGGTATTGTATCTGTTTTTATCACTCACAGCCCTAGGAAGATGTTGGGTAACTAAAATATCTAAATATTGCTGTATCCTGTCAAACAACTAATAAATGGTGCCTAGGGCTGAGAAAGAAAAAGGATATTGGAGAGAAATAAGAAACTAGTTATTAATTGATTTCTTTTTGAAAGATTCTAAGAAGATATCTTCACCCATAAATTCTATCTTGTTGCCTTTAGGAATCTGTCCTTTTGAAATGATCATACTTACTAAATTCGTCACTAAATGCAAATGCCCTTGGGTATGTTAGTAATACAGAAGAACCAATCAGCTCATTAAATGTTGTGAAGAAAGATGGTAACACAAGTGTATTTTAAGGTCTGGGGATGGAAGATTTTGAAATGGAAGAAAGAATACAGAATAGGAAAGTGCAAATTCCTAGTAAAAAGAAAATTTGCCTACTTCACAGTTTTGGCTGAGACCAGCCCTGGTACTAAATTGATGAGGGTATGGACATGTTTTCTGCAGCTTTGTCCAGTTACAAAAATTTTTTTCTGAGGTCACAACCTACGTTCCCATATGCAGGCAAATACATTGCATCAGTCAGATTTCTGTCACTGTAACCAGATACCTAAGATAAATCAACTTGAAAGAGGAAAGGTTATATGCTCATGGTTTCAAAGGTTTCAGTACATGGTCCTTTTTCCCTGTTGATTTTGGGCCTGCAAAGAGTCAGCACATCATGGCAAAACACATGATGAAGGAAAGCTGTTCACTCCACGGTGACCAGGAAGCAGAGAAAGACAGGGGAAGGGGTATGGTCCCCATTCCCTCCTAGGGCACATGTCCAGCAACTTTTCTCTAATTAGACCCCACCTCCTAAAAGTTCTAACATCTTCCAAGAGGGCCACAGGCTTGGTCCCTAGGGCCTTTGGAAGGTATTTAAGATCAAAATCGCAACACACCTTTTATCAGAAAGAAAACTGAGGAACAGGGTTGCCAATATTTAAAATAATTACTAAAAATATTCCACTGACATCATCCTTTAATGTAGGGTCAAAATTATTATGATATATGTGCTTACCTTCCCTATTTGCTTACCTTACTATTACCTATCACATCCAGCAGTCTCCCTGATAAAAACAGGGTTTGTTCTGATCACATAAAAGAACATCACCGAATTCCGCAGCTGTGAGGAAGAAAGTCTCCAAGAAAGAGGTTGAATGTCTTCAATTAATTTTCAAAGAACATATTCAGCCACAGAGGTCCATTCGGGTTTTCTGGCCTCAAAGCATTGTATCTTAAGCCTTCTTGTCAAACTGAGAATTCTTCTTTAATTTCTTTCACCACGTAAAGTGTACACAGAGTAGACAGTTCGCTGGGGCCTTTGTCTGATCGCAGCTCACGGTTCAGCAGGAGGGATCTTCCAAGCCAAGATCATAAGGGAAGTTGTGCATATTTTCATAAACACCACTCTGGTTAATAGCTTATATTTATTCACTTCAAGTAGTGCCTCTCTTTCTCTGATAAATCTCTTTTTAATTTTTTTTTTCTGCAATGATCAAAGAAGAGCAAAGAAAGCAAATTTATAATAACTTTCTCCAAGGGTTTTGTCACTGCGACTACATTTCTAAACCTTTCCTCCTGAGTAGTTTTCCAGAATACAAACTCTTAGAAATATAAACATTATAAGATTCAACAGGGTCAAATTTTGTGACAGTTCTATGTATGTAAAATGACATAATGCTTTCTACCTCATCTCAAGAAATTGTATAGCACATATTCACATACCTTGCATATAGTAGATGCTCAGTAACTATTACTTTCTAAGGCTGACATTTTAAGAGTTAGCAGTTCCAAAGCAGGATAGAGCCTTATGATGCTGAGAACATCGGTGAAAAGAGTTACCCCATGTATGGTCTTCTGTAGTTTACAATGATCACATGACTCCATAAAGTAAATGGGATGGTACTATGGTACTGACTTTTTATCGCTGCCATCACATGTTAGCACAAATTTGGAAGGCTGAACAATTCAAATTTAGTACTTTACAGTTGTGTACATGAGAACTCTAACCAGGGTAACACCGGGTCAAAATCAAGGCATTGACAAAGCTATGAGCCTTTCTGGAGTTGCAGTGAAGAATGCTTCGTTTCTCATTCAGGTTGTTGGCAATTGTAGGAGTAACGTCCTCATTCTCTTGCTGGCTGTCAGTGGAGTCATTTCAGCTTCCAGACACCACTGCATTCCTTGACCCATGGACTGCTCCTACCGTGAAATCCAGCAGCATTAGGCTGAGTCCCTCTCTTGCTTCAAGTGTGTCCTACTTTACCTGTCATGGCATCTTTCTGATTTGAGTCAGGAAACAGAAAATTTCAGCCAGGAAAAATATCCCCATTTTTTGAGGGCTCATACGATTAGATTAGACACAGTTAAACAATCCAGGATAATCACCCCATCTCAACTTGCTAATTTTTAATATGTCTGCAAAGCTTTCTTTATCATGGTTCCAAAGATGAGGATGTGAGCACCTTGGGGTAGAATTAGGAGGTACCACTTACCTACCACATTTAGCATATCCCCCTTTTACAGATGAGAAGAATAAAGATCAAAAACGATCAGACTTGTAAAAGAAATACAGCAAATAGCAAAGAATGAACTCAAATTCTCAATGGTTTTTAGACCAAACTCAATGTTTTTCCAATGGACGGTCATTTTTCTAAAAGGCAACAAAGTATTCGCTCTCTTACATTTCCCTGACCTTTCCTACTGGGCCATAAACTCACACTTCCTAGACATATTTAGAGTTAATATTTTTGAGGAGTTACATTTTTTTCAAAGATTCCACGGAGAAGTCAAAGTTTAGCTGTATTTCCACTGATTTTCTTGTAATTTCTTCCAAGGCTCAGTATGTTAAGGGTGTTTTTTTGCAGTTAGACATTTTCAGCTAGATCTATACAGAAACTCTTTGCTGGCAAATTAAATGGTAGCAGAAGTTTATATTGTAGGACCGTAACTGTCTCACTACATTTTTTTCCAAAGATACATTTGATATGAATATGGTTAATATTCACTGAAACAAGTCTGATAAGTTTGTATTTCCTAGAAAATATAATATTTCTAGCTTCCTTTCTTGCCAATAGAGTTTAGAAATATGATTTGAATTTATTTTTAATGTAATTTCAGGTAACCAGAAGGTGTTTATTAAACTCACTAATAAATAGAAAATGTCCTTTGGCACTTCAAGAAAATATGTTATTAAATCACAAATTGTGAAGTTCAAGCTGTATTCCAAAACCAATCATGCCTTTGAAGTACAGGGGACTTCACCAGTTAGAAGCAAAGGGTGCTTTTTTTTGCTTTTTTTTTTTTGTCCTTTTGAGACAGTCTCGTTATGCAATTCAGGCTAGTTTTGTAGTCAAGGCTGGTCTCAAACTTGCAATGATTCTCCTGCTTCAATCTCCCAAGTGCTGGGATTACAGGCATGCACCACCACGCTCAGCAAAAGGTGCTTGTTAATGAAAGGTCAACGTTAGGTTCAAGTTAATCATTTAGAAGGATCATAGAGAATGCTGAAAGCCTAACCAGTCAATCACACAGAAGAATAACGAAATAACGAATGTTTAATTTTTTTAAAAATCCCAATTCTTAGACCGAATACCATAGGCAAATTTATAAAGAATAGCAATTTTTTTCTCTGACAGGTCTGATGTGTGGGAGGTTCAATATCAAGGTGCCAACATCTGGCAAGCGACTTCCTGAGGCATCAGGCAAAAGAGTAGAAGAGGCACAGTGAGGGGGGACCAACCTCGCTTTTGTAACCACCCACTGTCACGGTGGCCAACCCACTCCCATGATAAGAACAATGACCCATTTGTGACAGTAGAGGCCTCGTGGCTACTCACCTCTTTTAGGCCCTACTTCCAACACACACTGAGGATTAAGTTTCTAACACATGAACTTTGAGGGACATATTCAATGCATAGCAGTTCATTTTGAAACAAATTACCCACTTGTATGAATCACAGAAAAATCAATAAAACTCATTTTAAAACGCCAAGTCATGGAGTTTTATGTAAATTCGGAACAAAACAGAGCTATTGAGATTTTTGAAGAGAAAAATGAAAGTTAAGGAAAATTAGTGCGACAACAGTAGCAAGTCTGAACTGTAAGCGGAAAAAAATGAGGGCAAATGAACAGCCAGATGTCTTCCAGTCATCAAAGTCTAAAACAATGAAAGAAGTTCTAACCCTGGTTAGCTCTGGAGTCATGCAAATATTGGTTTAGATGATTTAGAAGAAGTACATAGCATCTGACAAAACTAAAACGGAAAGTGAAAGGACAAAGGTGATTAAAAAAAAAAAATTACAGCATTCCAAATGATTCCAGACTTAACCGATTACTGAACTGAATCATTTCAGAAGTTGGTGGAGCTGAAAACCTGGCTGGATCTAAGTCTTTATTCCAAATGAGAGTCATCTGAATTCCACATATGGCAAAATTTAGTCAGCTGCATGCTTTGAAGACTTCAGATGTAACAGCACTGTTCAATAAAAACTTTCTGCAGAAAAGAAAAAGTTCTGTCTCTAAAATGCCCAGTATGGTAGATATTATCCACATTTGACTATGGAGCCTGTGACACATGTCAAGTGCAACTGAGAAGCTGATTTTTTAAATTATATTTAAATAGTCTTGATTCATTGTATTAATTGAATTAATTTTAACTTAATTGTAATGAAGTTTAAATGGCTGCATGTGGCAGTGGCTACCACCCTGAACAACACATCAGATGTTATCTCCAAGACAGTATTTGGGACAAAAATAAACCTGAGATGCAGATGTGCTGGGTAGGACTGGAGACTAAGTACAGAAGGTAAATTCCAAGCAATGTGCTGAACTAGGAGTAGATTAGAACAAAAGCTGAACTCAGAATCATCTCTGAGCTAGAAAGTCCGACTCCTCACAAACAAAAGAACATGTTCACAAGGTCCAATAGTTGACACAAACTTAAAGGATAAATAAAGGAAATAAGAAAATATATAGGAGGCAATGGAAAAATATCTTCCAACCAGAGAAGTTTGAGTTCATTTGCTCTTCTCCAACTCTGGTGGGCAAGTGGAGCTACACATGAAGCAAAAGAAAGTAATTCGATTTCACTTTCTCTTCTTGCCTTCTCCATCTAATCCTCCACTTCAGTTTCAATTTTAACCCTGTACTGACTGCGTCCCTCTCTTATCTTCTTTGAGAACGCTGACAGCAGAGTAAGAAATGCAGCCTCTGTTTTGGTAATCTAGCCTATGGCTATATTCTCATCTTATTTCTATCCATATTTCTCAAACTTCCCTAGGTTCTAATAATATCAAATACTCATAGTTCTCCAAGATTTTACATTTTTTAATATGCTGTTGTTACTGGGAATACCCTATATCTAACCTTTTCTGCTTAAATACAGTCAAACCAAAACGTTAAATAATCTTGAGAGTTTTCTTTACAGAAAACAATCAGTATATTGTTCTTTATAAGGTTAACTAAAGAAAAGAGTATCTTTTTTGGGGGTTACTAAATAATAAAAGTAAACAGTTGATGCTTTGTGACATCCAAAATTTTTTTTTAAAAAATCTTCTCTAAAGCCAAAAGATAATTTGCTTATCTAAAAACAAAATAAGCATACAGTTTTGGAGCTAGGATAAAAGCTTCAGAGTTTATTTCTCCCAGTTACCTTTTTCACAAGCAAACAAGCCAAGTAAAAACACAGAAAAATAAAGTTCCCTGCTCAGGGTCACACTTCGCAGAACTCAGTGAGTTCCCATTCAATGCCATTTCTGCTGTACTACACTTCCTTCTTTCCCAGATGAATCATAGTACCTCAGGGTAGCAATGACTTCAGCAATGCCTCCTGTATCAGGAAGTTGCTCCTACACAAAGAGAACCAATAGTTCCAGGGTAGAGGCATCTAAATATCTCTGTGCTAAAATCCTTCTCTGGGAGTTAAATTTGGGAGTCAGGGTACTGAGAGCAATTCTATCTCTTAATATAAAAATATGCAGTAGTATTTGTTGTTAACCCACCTGTCATATTTGTACCTGACTTATGTTTATAGGTTATTTCCCACAAAGCCTTTGAAAGAAGTTGACTGCAATGATGATCAATACAACTATAAATTATTCTGCAACCCTAGAGAAGAACAATATGAAAACAAAACCTAGAGTCAGCGTTTTGTTGCCTGGAAACAAAAGTAGCTAAAATAGCAATGCTGTTACTTCTACTAATCTTTTAGTAACTATGACTATTATTCTTTAAAATTAAATAATTCAACGTGTGCAAGCATTATGTATATATATATATATATATGGCTTACATTAAGTTAAAGGATGTGCTAGAATTAGGTGCAACACTGCAGGTCAGTTGATTTGTGTTCTGTCTTAAGTTGGATTCACTAAGAAATAGATGCTGAAGCAAAGATTTGCATGCAGGAAAAATGCCAGTGGTGGGACATTTCTTACTGATTGTCACACATGGATTGTTATACATGTGAGGGAACCAGGGAAGCAAAATTTGTCAAAGAGAGAAGGTAAAGTACCAAGTAGTTACAACAGAGGCTTTAGGAGAGGCTACACGGAACTTGGGAGTTGGAGTGACCATTAGAGTTGTGCTCAGAGAAGGCAAGGGTTTAGGACTTTGTTACCCTCACTTAAACTAGCCAGGGGCTATGGACTGCACAAAGGGAAGAGAAATAATTTAGATAAGACAGATCCCTGTGACCAGTGGAAATCGCCATAGGGAAGTCACCCCAGCAACATTCCCATCAGCTACGAAAAGGACTGCTTCGGTTTTGAAGGAGGGATCGGGCAGGGTACCATCGCCAAGCCACCAGGATTGCTCCCTTTTCTCTACCTCTTAGCTCTATCAAGTCTCAGTGCCATCAAATTATGATCTCATCAGTGGAATAACCCGTGGATGAAGTCAGAGCCCCCATAATCCAATCACCTTCCCAAACCCCATTTTATGAACACATGAACACTGGAGAGAGATTTTAGAGACAAACTCTACCTGTGGGTTTGTACCCGGGAGAGAGGAAACCAGAGTTGCGGAAGTTGAAGCAAGGCTTCACATGATCCCAGGGAGAGATTTGGAGCTGCAGTAGTAGCCTGTCAGGATTGTCTAAACTGAGGCAAGGAGGGGATCCTTAGAATTTCTCCCCCCAGCCCCAACATAAATAAGTCATTGAACACAGGCTGTCCCTAGGGATGAGGCACAAGCTTATACAAGGGCAAAGAAAAACGCCCAGAGAAAGAGGGTAAATTCTGGAGAGGAAATTGGCTGCCTCAGCTGTTGACAGATAGAATAAGTGTCTCAAGCATGAAAGTTGGCAGGGGGTGTGGAGGAGGCCTTTGAGCAGTGAACCACAGTAGGCAGAAAGATTCCGTGCCTGGATTTGCAGGAACAATCCACTCCGCCTTCCTCACTGTCATTTCTCCTATCTGGACTGCATGGCCGTGAAAGAGTTAAATTCTTACTGAGAAGCTTTCTTTCTTAAGAATTATTCTATTTTCCTGCTTTACTTATGAATTTAGAGTTTTTGAAAAGATACAGTTTTTTTTTTAATGGTTAAAGAGATCAACTAGCATCGCTTTATTTCAATTACATGCGTTTATAGTAAGTCTTCCTTGGTTCCCATCGTGCTAGCACTTTGGCAGATATAGAAAGCTAAAGACTAACTTATTTAAGTGTGCATGTTGTCACCATTTACAAAGTTTTTTTCAGTGGCAAATTTTCCTTTGTCATACACAACGATCTTGTGTGGTACAGCAAAGTGGAGGGGATTCATATGGAAATATTTTCCAATTTTCATGGAAACAGATGATTCTACCATTGCACTGCTTTGCTTAGCAAAGTCAGTGTTTAACTTTCACAAAATGAGAATTTCTTTTATCACTCTACATCTTCACAAGGTATCTGAATGTTACTCTGTCGTTCAGATTTATTACCGTGCTGTGGAATCCACAGGTATATTTTGTGATCGAGTCACATCTCTTCAGTTTTACACACACATGTGCACACACACACACACAGGAAGACCAACTATCACTGATGAATTAAAAAAAAGCACCAAATACAGTTTTGTTAATGCTACTGTGATTGCGTCAGACTGATTTTAACCCATTCTTGGGGAAAATTTTTAGATTTCATTCTTAATATATCTAAGCAGTACAAAGTATTCTGCAAGATGAGCATTGTGGCACATCCCTGTAATCCCAGCACTCAGGAGGCTAAGGCAGGAGGGTCACTGTGAGTTTGAACCCGGCCTGGACTATATAATGAGTTGAAGGCTAGTCTGACCTTGTCTCAAAACAAAATTTTTTTAAAATACAAAATAATGATAATAAAATAAAAACTGGAAATTCTTCCTGATATCTAACCTAAATCTCCCCTACTGCAACTTCAAACCACTTCCTTTTCCACCCTTACTGAGTTAGGAAGAACTAGCGACCACTGATACTTATCCCATAATTTTTCATATGGGTAACTTATTAGAATTTATTTGTACATAAACTTTCTCTCCCACATCACAATTGATCCCACTTATTGACTACTTTTAACTTTTGAGTAATGCCATTCTTATTAATGTGTTCTCTGGTTTCTATATGTACTCCAGAAACTATGAAGACCAAATTTATTGAGTCCTTAAAATGTCATAAACGATGAAGTCTTTGTTATTTGGGAAATGTGGTATGTTACATCCTAGCTTAGTTTAGCTTTCAAACTGCTTTAAATTGTCCCTACATTAAAAATGTATATCAGATTGTTTAACCTCAAGCATGAAGCCATTTTCCCACTAGACCTATTTATAAGTAGAATAGTATTTCCCCAATGTGGGATGCAGATATAAACTATTAATGACACATATCAGGAGCAAAATGTTCTTAATGCTAACCCTTTCCAAATAATCTTTAAAATAGCAAAATTCATTTTATCCATTACAGTTTAGTCCTGAAAGATAAACATTTATGTATTATGAGTTCAGCAATGGTACTTGGGAAATAACTGTTTTCTTTGAGTCCAATCTGCACTGTATCATGGCAGATGTGAATTTCTTGATGTTGTTCCTCAAACGTGACAATCTGTTACATTATACGTAACATCCTTACAGATGTTTACAAAATTAGAAGGAAAAATGAATGGAGACACTTAAAGCATTTCACTTTTAGTATGCTAAAGCTAAAAAGAATTACCTGCAAAAAAAAAAAAAAGGAAAAACAAAGCTTAAGTTGTATATTTTAAGGTACACATGGAGAAAATTTTTTAAAATAATTCATTTTCCACCTAATATGTCAAATATAAGAACACTTTAATCACACCTTTGCCTTGGTTTCCATCATCTGTATAAGTGTAAAGTTCACACTGAAATAGAAAGTAAGTATAATAGATGCATTTGTGTCTCAGGACACAGTCTCCCTTTATAAACCGTTACTTACCACCTTTATAATCTTCTAAAAGTTAGCCACCCACGAATGGCTGTGGATATGAGGTCTCGAGCACACTATAAACAGACGGCCCTGCTTTTCAGGATGGTGACTGTCACCTCTGCTTCTTAGATTCAGGTTGCTTTGAACCTCCCAGTTCTGACTAATGACACTGAACCCACATATGAGACCCTGCTGTTTCAAGTGTTCTCCCGTGGCTTATTCCACCACAGGCTGAGAAGGGCAGCTGAATGGCTGAGCACAATCCCTGTGCACAAAAATATCTTCTACATTTCCACCCAGTCACTCATCTAAACATGTGAAGAACGCTTTGCATTTTGGTGGTAGGTACTTTATATCCATTAGTTTACTTACCTTATAGTCAGTGCTTGAATGGAAGTACTGTTGTTACAATTTTCCATCTTTAAAAATTGATTTCAAAAGTAGGGATAGCTATTCTATTTGCAGACAATGCAAACTTTAAACCAAAACTGATCAAAAGAGTCAAAGAAAGTCACTATATACTACACACTTGTTAAGGGAAAACTCCAAGAAGAAGAGATGGTAATCATAAATATTCAAGCAACAAACACAGGTTCACCCAACTACATAAAATGGATGTAACTGACATGAAAAACCAAATAAGCACTAACACAATTGTAATGGGAGAACTTAATATCCCACTCTCACAAATAGATAGATCAACTAGACAAAAAATCAACAAAGAAATATTAGAATTAAACCAAGCTTGTGAACAAATGGACTTGGTAGATATCTACAGTGTGTTCCACCCCAAAGCATCAGAATACACTTTCTTCTCAGCTGCACATGTGACGTTCTCCAAAACAGACCACAAACATGTTTAAGTAAATATAGAAGAATTGAAATCATCCCATAAATACTATCTGACCATAGCACAATGAAACTGGAAATCAACAACAGAGGAAATCACAAAAGCTATCTTAATGCCTGGAAATTAAACAACACCCTTTTGAACAACAAATGGGTCACAGAGGAAATTAAAGACAAAATTAAACAGTATATACAATTAAACAATAATGCCGATACAACATACTGAAACTTATGGGACGCAATGAACGCAGTCCTACGTGGGAAATTTACAGTGATGAATTCACACATCAGGAAAACAGAGTGAGTTCAAATAAACAACCTAATGTTGAACCTCATACTTCTTTTTTTTTATTTAAGCAAAGAAAAAAAGAAAAAAAGACATATAAAACAAAGACAACAAGCAAAAGAGACAAACAAATGACTAGAGTAAATACAGAACAGTAACAGTGCAGGTTTACAAAACCGGATGATAGAAACTTGACAATGGTTGCAATATTGCATATCGTTACCTTTAAAATTGTTACTTACATTAACAGATATAGACATGTAAAATTGATCTAATCATATGAGTATTAATTGTTCTTTCTCAATAACGAATACATTCAGCAGTGTTCTTTTTAGTTATCTTACATATACATATATACAGGTTTATATCTTTTCCTCTTTCCTTTTCCCTTTCTGCCTTTTCCCTTCCCAATTACTTTTGCTCTTTGAGCTGTTTTTTACCCTTACACAGTATTTATTATAGATTTTGGATCATATTTACTTTTCCGTTTCTAACACTAGGGAGACAATACGGTATTTACACATGTGGGTTTGATTTATCTCGCTGATGAGTAAGGTCTCAAGTCGTGACCATTTACTTCCAAAAGTCTCAATGCAATCTTTCTTAACAGCTGAGTAGTACTCCATTGTATAAAAATACCACATCTTTTTTATCCATTCTTTGATTGATGGGCACTTGGGTTGTTCCCAAAATCTGGCTATTACAAATTAGTTTGCTATAAACATGGGTGCACAGATATCACTATGGTATGATGTTTTCAATTCTTCTGGGAAAATGCCCAGAAGTGGGATAGCTGGGTTGAATGGGATCTCTAATCCTAGCTTCTTGAGGAATCTCCACACTGACTTCCACAGTGGCTGCACCAGTCTACACTCCCACCAACAGTGGTGAAGAGTTCCTTTTTCCCCACAGCCTCTCCAGCATTTGTTGTCAGCTGATTTTTTAATCTTGGCCATTCTTTCTGGAGTGAGATGGAATCTCAGCGTTGTTTTAATTTGCATTTCCCAAATGACCATTGATGTTGAACATTTTTTTTATATATTTAATTGCCTTTTGTATTTCTTTCTCTGAGAAGTGTGTATTCATCTCAGATGCCCATTTTTGGATTGGGTCCTTGAATTTTAGGGGCCTGATTTCTTTTAATTCTTTATATATTTTAGATAGAAGTCCTTTGTCTGATGGTCAATTGGCTAAGATATTTTCCCAGTTCGTGGGTTTTCTTTTCACTCTGTTGGAGATTTCCTTTGACGTGCAAAAACTTTTTAGTAGGATGAGATCCCAGGTGTTGATTCTGGGGAGTGTTTCCCGTGCAATCTGATTTTTGTTCATGAACTCTCTGCCTACTCCTATGTCATTGAGATTTTTACCTACTCTGTCTTCTAGTAAGTTTAGAGTCTCTGTTTTTATATTCAGATCTTTGCTCCATTTTGACTTTATTTTAGTGCATGGTGATAGGCATGGATCTAGTTTTAGTTGACGGCATATAGAAAGCCAGTTTTTCCAGCACCATTTGTTAAAGAGGTTGTCTTTCTTCCAATGTACATGTTTGGCCCCTTTGTCAAAGATGAGGTGGCTAAGTGTGTTTGTAGTTGTGGCTGTATCTTCTAATCTATTCCATTGATCTTTAGGTCTGTTTTGATTCCAGTACATGCTGATTTTATCACAGTAGCTTTGTAGTATAATTTTAAGTCAGGGATTGTGATGCCTCCTGCCTTCCCTTTGTTGCCCAGAATTGCCTTTGCTATTCTAGGTCTTTTCTGGTTTCAGATGAATTTTAGGAATGCTTTCTCTAGCTCTGTGAGGTAGGCAAGTGGTATTTTGATTGGGATTGCATTAAATCTGTATAATAATTTTGGGAGAATGGCCATTTTCACGATGTTTGTTCTTCCTATCCATGAACAGGGAATATCTTTCCATTTTCTGAAATCTTCTTCGATTTCCTTCTTTGGAGTAATGAATTTTCACTGTATAGATCTTTCACTTCCTTTGTTAAATTGATTCCTAAGTATTTCATTTTTTTTGGATGCTATAGTGAAGGGTGTGGTTTCCCTTATTTCTCTCTCAGTGACTTTGTTGTTTGTGTACAGGAATGCTATTGATTTTTGAGTGTTCACCTTGTATCCAGCTACATTACTAAATTTAGTTATTACTTCTTAAAGTCTTCTAATGGATGTTTGGGGGTCTTCTATGTAGAATATCATATCATCTGCAAATAATGATAATTTCACTTCTTCCTTTCCTATCCTTATTCCCTTTATTTCTTTCTCTTGTCTAATTGCTCTGGCTAATATTTCCAGAACTATATTGAATAGGAGTGGTGATAATGGACACTCTTGTCTTGTTCCTGATTTTAGGTTGAAAGCTTTCAGTTTTTCTCCATTTAGTAAGATGTTGGCTGTTGCTTTATGATATATGGCTTTTATCAGGTTGAGGTAGAGACCATCTATTCCGATTTTCTATAGGGTTTTGATCATGAATGGGTGTTGGATTTTGTTGAAAGCTCTTTTGCATCTATTGAGATGGTCATGTGGTTCTTGTCCTTGGCCCTGTTGATATGGTGGATTACATGTATTGATTTCCGTATGTTGAACCATCCCTGCATTCCTGGGATGAATCCCACTTGATCATGGTGTATTATCTTTCTGATAACTTTCTGTATTCTATTTGTCAGTATTTTATTGAGGATTTTTGCGTCTATGTTCATTAGGGAGATTGGCCTGTAATTTTCTTTTTTGTTTGGGTCTTTCTCTGGTTTTGGTATTAAGGTAATACTTGTTTCCAGGAATGAGTTAGGGAGACTTGCTTCCCTTTCGATTTCATTGAAGAGTTTGAGGAGTGTTGGCATTAAGTCTTCCCTACATTTCTTATAGAATTCAGCAGTGAATCCATCAGGGTCCAGGCTTTTTTTGTTGGTAGGGTCTTAATTACATTTTCAATTTCATTAGCTGAAACTGGGTTATTCAGTAGCTTTACATCTTCTTGATTCAGCTTTGGTAATTCATAGGTTTCTAGGAATCTGTCCATTTCTTCTGTGTTATCAAATCTATGTGAGTAAAGGTTTTCGAAGTAGATGTTGATGATCTTCTGTATTTCCACCGGGTCTGTAGTGATTTCACCCTTTTCATTTCTTATTGCATGAATCTGAGTTTTTTCTTTCCTCTTCTTGATAAGGTTGGCTAGGGGTTTATCAATTTTATTTACTCTTTCAAAGAACCAACTCTTTGATTCATTGATTCTTTGTATTGTTTTCTCAGTTTCAATTGCATTAATTTCTGCTCTAATCTTAATAATTTCCTCCCTTCTTTGGGCTTTGGACTTGACTTGCTCTTCTTTTTCTTG
>RJWM01039887.1:0-15834 GCA_004363535.1 Dasyprocta punctata
GTTAGTAATCTCCATAAAAATTTAAAATATCACACTGTAAATAAGAAATATTTACAATTTATAATTGAGAATTAAACAAATAAGAAAAAACATTAGTAATGCCCAGCATGACATTTCTAGCTGTATTCTGGATGTAACTAGTTGCCCAACATCCTCTGCTGGCTCTTCGCAGAGCAGGGCCCTACTCACCTAAAGAGCTGCTTCTCCCCCAGAAACAGCTGTACTGCAGAAAAGTAGCTGAAGCAATGGGAGACTGTCAACACATAGAACATCCAGGCTCTGTCAGGATAGAGCAGAAATGGAAACACCTCAGTTATTTAAATACCCTTAGGTCAGTTTTCTACTCACAGGACTTTCCAGAAATGATGTAATATTCAACTGATCACAGAGAAAGAATGAATGTAGAACTGCTCTAAGGAAAATAGAGAGGGAGAGAGATCAAAAGGGCAGAGGTGAAACAAACACTAGTTCAAACCCTTACTGTGACCTGGAATTGAAACTTGTAGGGAATATCTTTTCCTTCCAATGAGGTTATTGTACTTTTTTAATAAGGTAAACGGTGAACTTCTAGATGTTGGTGTATTTCCCACTTGGATGTTTTCTGTATGTTTTGAGACCCTGAGGTTTGTCCAAACCTTCACCCATGGTCTACATTTGTACAAGCCCTGGACCTTATCAGAATGCTCATAGGATATTATATTACATTCACATGAGCTAAAGTTTGAACCACAAGCTTGTGTGGGCTTTACCTAATGCTAGTGATTAAGAAAGCAAAAAATAATAATAATAATAATATCATGTCTTCTTGCTTTTCATAACAACCACAAGCTGCCTGTCTCCAGGTCTGCTAATGGCTAAATTTCGACCTAACACAGCAGACCATTCTCAGTCCTAAGAAAGAATAAAATTCAGAAACAAATAAAAACTTTGATGAACCATGAGAATTTTATGTGAAAGGAAAAACCACTCATTCAAACACACACACATGCAAACACACACACAAACATGCACTCACACACACTCACATGCAAATGTACACACAAAACACCAACTACCATATTGCTCTGTGTATGAGGTTTCTGCAGTAGTCAGACTCAGTAAGAGATAGAATTGTATTGATCAGGAGTTGAGAGAGGCTGGTGTGGGGAATTATCGTTTAATGGACATGGAGATACATTTTGAGATGAAAAGCAGTTCTGGAAGTGGATGGTGTTGATAGCTATATAATGTGAATACACCTGATACTACTGAACTATTCACTTAAAATGGTTAAAATGGAAAATTTGTGTTGTGAATAGTTTAATACTACATATATACATCTATACATGTGAGACAAAGAGAATAAACTGTTTCATTAAATTGTCATGCATCATCTGACCCCATCACAATAATACAGTGACATTTATACTATACTAGTCTTAAATTCAAAATTTAAATTATTATTATTATTATTATTTTTTTTTTTTTGCGGCACTAGGGATCGAACTCACAGCCTCGTACTTGCCAGACAGGCACTTAAGCTGCTAAGCCAAACTCCCGGCCCTTTAAATTCAAATTCTTAACAGATAAAAATATAAATAACATAAATAACAGCATTTTTTCAAAATCAAGAGAGAAAATTACTTACCTATTCTGAATTGTAGCACAATCATTTTTTATTCCAAGGTAAAAGGCACCTATAAGCAGTCCCTCTATAACTGTGACAATGATCTTCTCAAACAGAAATATAAAGGAAATACTTTCAATTACAAGAAAAAATATTTGCACATTATTCACTATTAGCAGTTATATATATCTATGTATATCAATATATCCTTATGTAGTCAAATATCTCCACTGATATAAATACTTTAAATGGCCTAATAAAAGTCCCTTGAAAAACAAAGTATACTTTTTTAAACTGTTCCCTTAATGAAATTGAAAAATCTATGAGTTGTTTGAGGACCTGACAGGATAACATTGGAGATGACTGGGAAAGTTAAAATTCCCTGCAGTGTCCCGCCAGGCACTGCCAGATCAGATCACAGCTCAGGTGCTGTGCTCATGAATGCCACACAGCATATCAAACAATGGAGACACCTGGAGAAGTCTTTGGGATATGAAAATAAAGTCTGCATGACTAAGAGATGTGTGCTGAACTGACATCTGTCTCCTTGACAGTGAACATGCACAGTTTTGTACTTCAAGAGGCTAAAGTGAAAAAAAAAAGATGAATGTAAACAAAAATTTAGATATATGAAGTAGCTCAGTAGTAAAAAAGATTGCTGGGCATGTACAAGAACCTAAAATTAAATTCCAACACCACAAAATGAATAAATTATAAAATTTGCAAAGCATACAGATTCTCACAATGGAATTTTCCATAATGAGGGGTTATGGGTGAGCTGTGTGTTCCTTATCCAATCTCTGGGGAATCCCTGGTTGCATAGAAAATGAAATTGTCCTTATAACTAAATCACTCAGCCAGCTTCCCCTAGGGCATTCAAGTGCTTCCATTACCCCTTTCCTGTATCACTGCTTCTCCATCACTTGGCCAGTGAGGCCCATGGTCCACACAGCCACCTGAGATGCCAGGGCTTCACATCCTCACCTGTCTTTACCTACTCAATCTGTGTGAAGGACTCCCAAGGGGACTGACAAACATCTCTTTTGTTTTTAAGATAAAAAATCTCTTAAGGACCATCAATTAGCAAAGGCTTCTGGGTTACTTAATGATATAATTTAACAGAGGAATTTTACTTGCAGTTATTCATATATTAAATACAAAAAATATGAGAAAGGAAACATAAAAAAGGAAAGTATCCTACTGCATATCTTGGAAACATGAAAATTTTAAATATCTCATTACAGCAGTATTGTGACATGAAGTAATTTGTAAAAGATGTTTTTGGCAATGAAGCAAACAAAATAGAGAAGCAAAATGATGATCTTTAGACTAGATTGTGAAAGCCAAGGTCTGCAAAAGATATAATTTAAATCTTCCACTGATTAAATATCCTTAAAAATCCCATTTCTAATAGGATAGTAATATAAGAGGGAAATCCCATTATACTGAAATATTTTCACAATACGTAAAATATACTCTACTTTCTGTAACCAGACCAATTTTCCAAAATAAATGCTGTTAGCTCTATCAGCATGCAGCATGCACATGCATGCAAGAGCCTGCACTTTCACACAGCGTAACTTTTTGTAATACAGGTCACTCAAGATCTGTACGTTCCCCATCCTCTGTTTCTTTGGCACTGAAACATGAGAGCTTATACCATGTCATTGGGACACAATTCCCAACAAGGACAACTTCAAGGAAGAGTGGTTTATTTTTAGAGGTTTCTGTCCACAGTTAGCTGGCTCAAAGGCAGAAGCAGCACGTTGGAAGGGCCTGAGTAGAGGAAAGCTGTCCATGTCACTATGCTCAGGGAGCACAGAGTGAACATAGGTACCAGGGAGGGAGATATTCTCTTCCCTGTCATGACCCCAGTGACCCACCTCTAACCTCTGGCCTCTAGGAGGCCAAACCTCCTAACAGCAAGTCAGCTATAGCACTCTTATAGTTAAATCACCTTCTAAAAGCCCCACCTCTGAACACATGAGACTTTTGGGGGACACTAAATCTAGACTATAACATATAAAAACTATCAGTATTATGAGTAGGATGTTTCACAAAGGATTCAAAATTCTTAAAATTCTTAATTCAAAAGTTCAGTCAGTTTTCAGACATATTGGCAAAATAATAACTTCCATGAGCATGCCTTTAAAAAAAAGACAATGTGCAACTGTGTTATTCAGTTTTGGAAGAAAGAAACTTCCAGGCAAACTAAACATCTCACAATGGAGGACATAATGCTACTATGAGTATTGAGCATTGGCTTCAGTCTTCTTTTGATTAAAAAAAAAAAAGAGATGAAAAATGATGAAAAGATTTCTTAAATGCTCCAAATATATTATTTATTTTTGTTCAAAACTGCTTAACCAATGTAATTTTTAGTTTTTAATTTTAATCTAGTTTATTAACATGTGTGTTTAGTGCATAATGTTTACATTCCTTGTGGGAAGTTGTTATATGTATGTAATACATCTTCATTCTGTTTTTCACCCCGTTTTCCTTCTCTCCCTCATTCCTCCAACCATCTCTTGATCCTTTTCCTTTTATTTTTTTAGACATGTTTGCAGTACATCATGTTTACAATTCCCTGTGTGGAATTCATTCACGTACAAAACACATCCCGATTATGGTGATTTCTGAGGGATGTCTGTAGCTGTCACAAAAAAATTCCATATTCAAATGTTCATTATGTTGATAAAAAGGACTCTCCATGTGATTAATTATGACATCTCCCAAGTTGATTTGATCAGAAAAACCTAGACATGTTAAATGAACGATACTCTCCTCATATAAATAATCCATTAATGGCAAGATCTTCCCAGGGCAACTATTAGTTATTAATCAATGTTAAATCATTGAAACACACAACAGCTGAAAGATAGCAGATATAAAATTTATGAGCAGAAAGTAATAAATATTTCAACAACTACACATCTAGAAACAGAAACAAACCTACAAGATGAAAAATTTCTTTCAAGGTACAGGAACCTATGGACCAAAAATCAGAGAGCCAGACATCTGTTTGTGTTAATTCCATGAGACAAGAATAGCTTTTTACCAATTTTAATATTTGGGGGAAGGGATCAAGAATACTATTTCTTGCAATATCAAACATATATGAAATTGAAACTGCAATTGCCATGAATAAAGTTTTATTAGTCCACAGCCTTGTTAATTTATTTGTGTATCAACTATGACTGTATTCATTTTAAAATAGCAAGATTGACTACCTGAGAAAAAGAACATACAGGGTCTATAAAGCCTAACGTATTTACTATCTGATCCTTTACCAAAAGGAATTTCCTTCCTATACCATCAAAGTATTTCTAAACCTGAACAAGAGTTACCATGCTGAGCTCAGGGAGCTACAAAAGCCTACACTTATAGAGCCTGCTGTTTCCCTGCACACTGCTGGGATTCCTTTAGTGGAAACGAGTTCACTGGTGCAACATGGAGGCTGAGCACGTACCTATGTTTGCATCATAAGGAAGCCTAGCACCAACCCATGTATGGTCCTGATATTTTGTAAGGAGGTGCGTTCTAATCACAGAAACTGCCCAGACTAAGCTTATATTTGTCTTGGGCTAGATATTTATAAAATACTTTTTTGAGCAAACAGGAAAAAAGCCTAATGCAAAAGTCCATGAAAGATCCCAAAAGACTTAAAGACTTTATTATTACAGTGATATATGCATATCAATGTTTATAGTAGCACAATTCATAGTAGCTAAATCTTGGAAGCAGCCTATGTATCCATCAACAAATGAATACACAAAGAATATCTGGTATTTATACATAATAGAGTACTATGTGGCCACAAAGAACGATAAACTGGAGTCATTCGTAGGAAAATGGATGCACCTTGAGACCATAGGACTGAGTGAACTAAATGAGACACACAAGTTTAGATATGGCATGGGTTTATATTATACAAGAATCCAAAATACTAAAATAAAAAAAATTTTTTTAAAGGAAAAAAATAGAAGATAGTTAATACAAAGTAGGAAAAGATCATTTTCAAATGGGAAGGGGATGAAAAGAGGAGAAATGAGGAAAGGAAAGGGGATGAAAGAGTATTGGGACATATTGTATACATGTACCAACTCCACACACGCAGTGTGGTCATTATGTACTGCAAACGTATACTAATAAAAAGAACTGAAAAAGTGCGTCACTGGATCATCTCAGTGTTCAATAATGGGTAACCCCCATTGATACATATACCATATCTGACTTGTTTCCAAATAGCAAATCTATTCTCAGAAAAATTTGCTCTTCATCGACAAGACATAAAAGTGACTATGTTCTTAGTGAAATGCCAAATTATAAGGATCATTAAATTTTGAAGCAACTGAGAGAATGACTCAAATGGGAATGCAAGCCCCCAAATGGAAGACAATTCTCAAGCATGAATTATGGTGTACATGTTAAGAAGTTAACATGACATCTTTTAGTACTCAATAGAAACAAAATGATTGATTTTAAAAATAACCTAAGAACAACCAGCTAAATTGATTTTCTTATAAATAATGAAATAATAAACTAGAGAACTTGTGTTTTATATGATATTGGAATTAGGATAACAGAAAAACCACAGTGTGATATACGGCAACCACCCCCCAACTAGATCAAAGAAAAGTATATTATTCTGGTGAAGAGACAGTTAAATTTGGTTACTATCTGTTATAAATGGCAAACTCTTTGAAATATTCATTGATTTCCAAAGATTCAGATCTGTAATCGCAGAAAAGCGATTACTGTATAAGCAGCAGCACGTGGCGTGCAGGCTCTTCCCTCAGGCAGTGCACAGCCCTCACCTCCCTCAGGTCAGCTCAGGGGCACTGAGTTCCCTCTCTGCCTGATTTCAACCACAGATCAAACTCTTCTTCCGATTTCTTCCCCTCTGTCCCCCTCCTACACCCCTTCTCTGCTCGAACTTCCTGCACAGTCCATTCTGTCACTTGACAGACTATTTTTAATCAACTACAACTTTTATGTTCTCATAAGAAGCTCCATGAAAAGAGAGATTTTTATTTTTATTCATCCTGTTCACTATTCTCTTGGAGTTCCCAAAGTCTAACACATGACATTGTAGTAAAGCCATTCAATGAATCAGTGAATGACAGTGGACGCCTTTTGCCTTTTAGAAAAATTCCAAGTAAGACGTATTTCCTTTAGTTTACTTTTTGTTTGTTTTGTTTTGTTTTGTTTGGTACTGGGGATCAAACTCACAACCTTCCACTTGCTAGGTAGTCCCTTGTGCCGCTGAGCTAAATCCCTGGCCCTAGTTTACGTATTTTGAAGAAAAATTAAATTTCTACTTAGATCGATCATCACAGTTTGTCTGAAATATTCTGAGATAGTCTAAGAAAAACTTTCCAGAATTAAAAATGTAAGTGTGTTTTATTTTTCACTGATTTTTTTCTATATCTTAGATGGAGTAGGGGTGACACATAGAATGGGGAGTGGGAGACAAACAACTAAATTGGAAACAGATTGCTCCTACACAAGTCTTTCACAGCACAGTGAAAAGCATCCTCCAGGTTACCTGAGTTATAGAGGTCAGGCGATCACCCAGGAAGTTTTTAAGTGATCGCCAGCTAATCCACTTGAGCTGGTGACAAAAAGAGGTGGCACAGGTGAACTCCTTGAAGGCTGAGATCCTCTTCTTCTGACCATCTGAAAGTTGATCTAGTTCAGCTTTTGTATCTCTGAAGAAGCAGGAGTTGGCATAGAACTCAGTTAAATTTTCTATGACTGGCTCTTCATTCATAGAAAACTCTTCAATCTTCTCACCTTCATAATAAAAATAGACAAAGACAGAAAACAGTAGCACAGACAACATATGATTTAATACATTTCACTGTAACTTCTCTCTTGTATCATACCTCAGTTCTAAAGCTTGAGAATAAAAAACTTAATTGCTTTCTCATGGCTATACATATTAAAAAAATCACACTTCACTAGTGCCATAGTCTTATGGATACAGCAACCATATCCAGGTTGACCCTTTCCTATTTTGACTCTAAATCTTAAAAAACATGTCTCACTATACAGAAGGATACATTTTATAATATGAAAAGCCTGAATGTCAAGTTTCTTATTTTAAAAATAATATAGGAATGAGCATTCTTGGAATTAGAGGCAGGATGATCTCAAGTTTAAACACAATTTATCAGAATACTGTGCAAAGATAAATAGATAAACTAATAAATAAATTAGGGGCAGTTAAGTGGTTTCAATATCCCTTTCTCCATAAAAAAGGAACATATTTATTTTCATGAAAATTTCTCTTAGAACTGATAGTAATTTATAAATGCTCATTGTAAACTACTCAAAAACTCATGGACAATAACGTATCTGCTGACTAGTGTCAGAGCTACTTTAAACTCATACAGCTGACATCCTGGAAACCAGGAAGGCTGAGGCAAGATGACTGCTAGTTGGAGGCCAGCCTTAGTCATGCCTCAGATGAAATTTTAACATACAACAAGGGACATAGCTCAGTGGCAGAAGACTCACCTAGCATCTAAAGGCCCTCTGTTCCATCCTTAATGGAAAGAAAGAAAGAAAGAAAGAAAGAAAGAAAGAAAGAAAGAAAGAAAGGAAAAGTAAGAAAGAGAGAAAGAATGAATGAAAGAAAGAAAGAAAGAAAGAGAAAGAACACTACATTCACATAAATTCACAAAGCCTTCTTCTGTGAATTATCACATTGCTCAATCTCAGCCAATACAACTAGGTAGAACTGTGAATCTTACAGAATCACATACATTTGTGGTCTTCTTCCTTTTTTTCTGATTCCACGGCAGTGGAGACTCCATTGATGACATCCAGGAAGAAGTCTGCAGGGTTGGTGCAGGTCTCACAGTTGTAACCTAGGGAAGGATGAAGGCAATCCAGGAAGATAAATATGATGTCCTTGGAAATAAAAAGGACACTCCATCAGAAGGTATGTGAGGGGAGGCTTGACAAAGAGAATCTAACCTCTTCCCCATCCTCTTCTGTTCTCCCCTGACTCATTTATTCTTTCCATGTACCTATATTAAATACATTATTTAAATAATGTTTCAGTGATATTGCATAACACATGTGTGTGTGCATGCATGTGTACATGTGTGGGAGGGTATGCTTATCAGAACTTCTTCAGAAATATAAATTTATGTCCAAGAAAAAAGGTGTAAGTGTCAGAGTGCATTGTGCCCTCTAATTTCCCACAGGAAACACCGGGACAGCAGTATGCATGCCAGCAGTGCTCATTTCTTCACCTACTAAATTAAGAGGTCCAAATTCTTAATTATCATACAGTCATAACTCTGAATAGACAAGGAATCCCACAGCAGCACTCTTCAGAGAACAGGACCAGCATAGCACGTCTGAACTCTGACCTCAACTTCTCATGACACAATCACTTGAAGGAAGCCTAAAATTCGACTCGTAAATTCATCTCCTGTAGAATTTACAGATTCATATATGCTTGACTATTTGTAAATGAATGGCATTAAACAAAAACATATTAAGGAAGATGGTCAGAAATAGTTAAGCTTGTATTTTGGGTCATGGGGAAGCATCTACAGTCATTTCAAAATATCTCAAAGATGAACCAGAGGACATACACCATTAAAAGCAAAATCACCTGATTCATTCTGAAATAGAAAGAAGCAGTGCAGAAAGGTTGGTACCCTGAAAACACACGAAGGTGTTAGGAGGACTGCAAGTTTGAGCATAGCAAGGTCAGTTTAGTGACTTAGTAAGACCTAATCTCTCACAATAAAAATTGTTTACAGGGTTAAGGATATAGAGAATTAAGAAGGATCTTGTTTCAATCCTCAATATTTTTTTAAAACAGCTGTTTTCAACTGACATAATAACTGGCCATGTGTCCAGCACATTAAATATTGAACTCTCAGGAAAAAAAGCCACCATACCTAGGGAGCAGAACAAATGCAGGCCTAGGAGAAATACTCGGAGAGAGACCCACATGCATGCATACTCAGATAGAACAGGAAATGGAAAGGAACCTAAATCACAAATAACTGCTGCAAAATAAAGAAAAGCACTAGTTCAAAACTGGCCAAAGATGCTTTACAGTGGTTGAACCCATGGCTCATCTATGCAAGATCTAACAACACTCCTGTAACCTCCTTGTCTCTCTTCCAGGATTCTTTGCATGAGGCACCCTTTGCATACAGAACTCAACCATACCTGCTGATGCAAAATGCTCTGCAGCCATCTGTGCAGGACCATGGAATATTAGTTTTCCTGCAGCCAATAAGGTGAGGCTATCAAACATCTTGAAGATGGAATGCCGAGGCTGACAAATGGAGAAGATGATTGTTCGTCCCTGCCTAGACATCCTATGTTAGAGAACAGAAAACAACCAATCATTATGCATCTTAAAGTTGCTCTTCCTGGTAAAACATTGAATGCTTCATTTGAGACCATTTGATCCCAGTTCAACTTCATTTCCTCTTATAGACATACTATTGCATATTTTTTGTGGATGCTAATTTTAAAGCTTGTAGTAAAAAGGGGTTTTTTACAGACTGATACATTAGACATCTAAATCAAATAGAAGCCTTATTTTAAAATGCAGATTCTTGCACAGTCTTCCCAGACATTGAATTAGAATCTTTGGGATGGCTACAGGAAGTCCAGATTATTGACAAGCATCCTCAAGCAGTCTGAAAATATACTAAACTTTGAGTAATGTGGACTATTAAACTAAAATTATCTGCCCAATCTTAAATTTTCTTGCCTGTTATGATTGGTATTCATTACTCTCCCCTGAGAAAACAACATTACTAAGCACTTATTATGTCTTTGCTACATTCCTTAGAGATCATCTCGCTTCACTTTTCACAGTGTTGTTGTTAAGCGGTTTGGATATTACTTCCTTCCTTCTCAGGATAAGGGTAATAGGTCAAGCCTCCTCAAGGTGTCACAGTTACTATGGGGCAAGGCTGGGATTTGGTCTCTTGTCTAACTACATAACAGAAACAGTGCTACCTACCCTGTCACAGGAGTTTACACTTATGGCCAAACTCACCCTTCAAAATTCTAATTAAAATATTTTAAGGAAAGAACCACTTCAATTTAATCATTTGGTAAGCACCTAGCTAGAAGTATGTCCAAGAGTATTCTGCCTAAAAGGGTATCAGGAAAAAAGATCAATAATTTCAATACAATGTGGTATAGTAGCTAAGTTTCCTTTTAAGAAAAATAGACTTTCAACTCCGTCTGAAGATGCCATAAGTAAAATATGAAAAGGGCCAACGGGAATGAGCTAAAAGGAGCAGTGATACTCAAGATGGAATAACAAGGCGAACAAAGCGTGACAAAAAGGACTGTGTGAGAAATAAACAGGAGGGATGCCAAAGAGCAAAGGCTGTGACAGTGTGTGTGAACTGGCATTGGATGAAGAAGACAGGTAAACAAACAGAAAAAAGAATCAGACCCGTGATTGCTCCTCACTCAGGAACTGGTGCTTTGGTTGGTAGGCAATAGGGCAGTGGAGAAGGCCTGGACACGGGAAGTGAGATTGCCCTAAGGCCCTGCTGCTCAGTGTGGTGTGAACACCTGAGCCACGAGCATCAGTACCTCCTCCTAGAGTCTGATGTGGAGAATCTGGCTCCACTTTAGACACACAGAAGCAGGCTCTGCATTAGTGACCCTAGGTGCTGAGTATGCACAGGGGTGTTTGAGAAGGCTCCTTCAGCTGGTTCACGTGAGGAGGGGTGCTGGAGTGCTATGCAGAGCTTTGTGCCATTTATGATTCTCTAGTGAACATACTTACCACAGTGATAGAAAATGAAAATACCATGAATGTGTTCTGTAAAGGAACCTGTACCATAGAAATATAGCTTAGCCCTTTATGTGTGCAATTGTACTCTCATATTTGTTTAAAACTTTAAACATCTTGCAAATTTCTCATTTATTCTTTCCTATCACAGAAACTTACCCCTGGGGGCATGGGCAAGAATGGAAGGAAAATAAAGATGGAGATGGAAAGCTATGAAAAGAGTGTGCGTGGCCGTATAAAAAATGGGGCTCAGGGTTTTCTAGACGTGGGAGACAAAAGGAATGGCCAAAGTCACTGGTAGATTGGTTGAATTAAGCAGTTAAATTACTTGACTGAACAAGCTACTAAATGTACTCAGATAATGGGAGATGTGTTCATCATCTAAAGTCAGTTCCAAACACTAAAAGGGCAAAGACAAAGAATTCAATCCAATCGTTAGATTTCAATTAGAAATATTATTATGAACACATAGATATTTAATAAATACACACTAAGAATAACCACAATCATTAGAGATGAACAATGCCATGTTTCTCTATATTGGAAACACAGAGAGACAATGAATTGCTGTTTAGTTGTAGAATGGTACATAGCATGCAGGAGCCACTGGGTTGTATCCTCAACACCACACACACAAATGGTATAAATATTTACATATATTATACCTACATGCACAGAAAAACACAGACATAAAATGTATTTGTGGTCAATATATTTCTAAGTGAAATACATAAATCTATTTTCATAATTCATGTATAATATATAAACCCATCCCTAGGTGGGTATTTCTTAGGTTTGTCCATTGTGGGTATTGAAGTAATGATAATCTAGTAACCTTCATGCAGTTAAGGCTAAAGTAGATCATCGAGTGGATAACTACTGTTCATCTATAAGGAGAAGAGAACACAGACAAACACACAGAAGGAGAAGATGTTACCTTTTCAGAAGTAAAAAGATGATATGTGCTGTGCTAGAGTCTAAACCATTAGTGGGCTCATCCAGGAACAAGATGGAAGGATCAGTGACCAACTCCATGGCAATACTGGTCCTTTTCCTTTCTGCTCCAGACAGACCATGGATAAGGCCACCTCCAACCTAAGTCAAAACAATATCAATCTGAAGAGGCATGACCACAGTCACTGTTGTTTCATGAAGAATTCTGTGCCAGTCCAGTGGAAGACACTCTGTCTTATTATTCTCACTTTTCTGAACAGCTAATCAGGGCACATACGGGAGAAGAAAGAGGATTCTGTTTCAGCAGATTAGCAAACTCAGGCTCAGGTCAAAGCCACTGAGTAGCTGAGATTCAATATGACGCTCATATTTTTATCAAGTCACAAATTTACTTGTAAGGCTGTAAGGGTAGAATAGTAAAAATGCAGCATGACAGTGAAACGAGAGTCTAAAAAACAGGAGATAAAGACCAGACATTGTAGCACACTTTTGAAATTCTGGCACTCTGGGAGGCTGAGGCAGGAATATGACAAGTTCAAGTCCAGTCTTACCAACTTAGCGAGATGCTATTTCAAAATGTTAAAACAATTAAAAAGAAGCTGGGTTCATTCCCCACTATGCCAAATGAATGAGTGAATAAATAAGTAATAAAGAACATAAAAGCAGGAGAGAAAAAGGGAAGGTATAGATAGAAATTTGTTTGTCTTTTAACAGCCTCTCTCTTTACTGTTCCCAGCAAAAGTCTCCAAGTGGAATTACAAGGCAAGAGTGGACCTGGAGCCAGGAAAGTTCACTTTCAAGCAGACTATATTCACAGCTTTTTAATTTCTGTAACATTTTCCCAATCTACACTGCTTACAGTCTAACTCATCACAGAATTTCTGATTTATCTTTTTAAACACCTGAAGAAGGTAGAATATTTCACAGGGCACCTGTCTCAATATTTTCAACCAACTGATGTCATTTTGTGGAATGAGAAGAGTAGGACATTTTGGGGGAAGTAGGACGTGTGAAATTGTAAGAGTCTCCAAAAACATAATAATCACATACTACTCATATCTCTCAGTAGGAACCTGTTAACAACTGAGCTACATTTGGAGACAATTTGGGGATGTCAGTGAATATGGTCTTAATGACCATATTTTTTTTTCTTTAGTTGATAGCTAGTAGTATTTTTATAGATCTACAATATGTATTCAGGAATGAAATATTATATAATTTCCTTTAAATTACATCAATAGGAAGGAATTGAGGCTATTATGGGATACAATGCTAAGGATTCTTAAACAAAGGTAAACAGTATTAGTAATTGTACATTTATATTGAATTCCTTCTATATTATTAACAAAGTAATCAGATTATTTAATCTGAATTCCTGCAATGTTTAAAATATCATAATAAATAAAATATTACAATTTTTCACTCAATTACATTATATGACTTACAAAGTGTCAATAATTTCTTTCAATGTTTTCTCTGAAAATCCTGGAGAGTAATATAGAACAATAAATACTTAAAAACAGAATAAAAGAAAGTGTGGAAGGAAGACAAAATAAATCAAAATAAACATACAGGAAAGAATAATTAATCATTCATAATAAGAACTTAAGTGGTAGATGGTGGAATCACAGGGTTATCCTTCCAAACAAAACAGAGGTCACAAAAAGGCTGTCAACAAGTATCCTGGGGAGCAGCAGCCAGCAGAACCTATGTTCATCTTTGCCGCTAAGGAGGGTATGTCACAGTGGGTTAAACCATAGCCATTATCATCTAAACAGCTTCCTTTCCACTAAAGCTCTAAATGCCTACGCAGCAAACCTTTCACAGGAAATTGTCAGCTGCAAACTACTCATTCCTCTGATTTTTCTTTATGATCCTGTACAACCCTTAAAAGGAGAATTTACTTTGTCCTCTTTCTTTCTCTTGTGTACACTTGTGGCTCTAAAACTTGAAAAAAAGCATGGCACAGAAAAGCCTGGAAAACATAGCAGAACTAAGAGGAAAAAGAATAAAGATGGGTAGGGATAAAACTGAAAAAAAAATCAAAAGGGTAATAACTACAGCATTACAGATATAACAAGTAAATCCTAATATGACCAATGTAATTTTGGAAACCAAATGACAACAAAGTAAAACATGCTAAACAAGAATTTTTTAAAAAGAGAATAAAGCAAAACAAAACAAAACAGAACAAAGCAGATCAGAACAAAAGAAAGCAAGCAACACAGGACTTCAAAACAAGACAACAAGAAATCAACAGTGGCTATCATAATGTCTCTTGTTTTCTTTGAAATAGTTGTCCATCTCTTCACACACAGTGAATTCAAACAAAACAAAATAGTATAAAACCAATAAAAACAAAAGAATGAAAGCATTACAGGCCTTCAAAACCAGACAATAGGAAAATCAACAATGACTACCGTAATATCTCTTGTTCTCTTCAAAATAGCTGTCTATACTTCCATACAAATTGAAATCAAACAATACAAAACAGACTAAAACCAATCAAAACAAAGAATAAAAGTATTATTTAACTTCACAACAAGATGATAGGAAATCAGCAATGGCTATCATAATGTCTTGTTTTCTTCAAAGTAGTGATTCATAATATCACATGTAATTAAATCAATTCTTAAACAAGAAACTTTTGGATATCATCATTTATCAACTAAAGAAATAAACCTTTGAAAAGCAGCAGAACAAAGGTCCCTGGATAAAGAGAGAATAATGAATTCCTAATGAGAAGAGAAAAACAAAAATAGGACTCATTAGCCTAAAGTTACCAAATGATTCAGGACTTGAACAGTGAGGTTAGGTGGATCATTTGGAAAAGGCTACATAAGGAAAAATTCTTCTTCCTAGACTTTGCTCCATACAATCCTCAAATTAATTTTTCCACTTTAATTTACATTTCTTCATTATGCAGCAAGTCACTTTTCTCCTCGTGATAGAAAACAACCATTTTGACCATATACATCATAGAAAACTTCTGGATAAGATCATATTATCCACACAACAAAGTCTCACTGTGGTCTATGATTCTACCAGTTTTATTCCTGTTACCTTAGAATCTGCCACTTTATCCAGATCTAATTCTTCAATGACCTTATTAATCTTCTCATTTTTTTCATGATTTGTCATGGTTGTGGGAAGCCGAAGAGCTGCTGAGAAGCATAAGTTTTCTCTCACTGTCAGTGTGCCCTTCATGACATCATCCTTAAAGAAAATGGCATTTTTGTGAGACATACGGAGTCTTTTTTAAGTTCTTCACTCTAGAATATATAAGTTAACCCAAGAACATAACATATTCAAAGTAAAACTCTAGCTAATGGTGTCCTTTCAAACCTACAAATCACACTAACTACATGTACAGACAGCTACATAATGTATTGAAATCATTTTTACTCCACATTTGCATGCCTAAGAAGAGAACAGACAATTATACTGACTAGTAGCAAACACTTTCAGACTCCTT